>JAVHLU010000375.1:0-64522 GCA_036785755.1 Colletotrichum ledebouriae
ATTTATATAGATTTTTAAAGTATTTATTCCATGAAGGAAATACTTTTATAGTTATTATTTTATGTTTTATAGTTATTAAAGTATTATTAAAGAGATATTATATAGGTATATAACTATATATACTATACTTGTTTATTAAGGTTTTTATAAACCTTATAGGATTATTATAGAATTTTTAAGATATACCTTCGGTATTCTTATACTATTAAATTCTCTACTCCTCCTTACCTTATTATTATACTTATTTCTATACTTATAGCGCTTATAGATACTTAGATTATTATATAAGTAACTTTCTTAAGTTTTATAGAAGAAGTAGTTAGCATAAGGAGTACCTAGTATAGAGATATACTTAAAGTATGGTTTATAAATATAAATACTTAATATAGGGTTCTTAATAATATATGCCCGCTATTTATAATAAATATAGGGTATTATATTATAACTACCTTAGGATTAAATAAATAAGCTATATATAGCTACTACGCGCTAAAAGACCTTTATCTCCTATAAGCTAGTAAGGAAAGTAATAGAGGTATAGATAAAGACTTAATAGTAGAATTCTCTAGACCCCTTAGTTACCCTAAATATTTATTTAAAATCCTATTTACTAAGATAAGCCTTCTAGAAAGCTAGCCTTATTACTTTAGTAGTCTTATTAGAGAATATTTATAATATAAAGACTACCTCTAAGTATTTATTACTAGGGATATTAAGTTAAAGCTAAATAAGGCTTATAGCTACTTAAGAATTATAATTATTAGCTAGAGAGTATAGGGATATAAAAAAGAAGGGAAGGAATACCTAAACTTAGTTATTAGAATATTAAATACAAAGAGGTATATTATTTTTCTTTATTTTAAGTATAGGGATATTAGGACTAAGGATCTAAAGGGTTACTACTAATAAGAGATAATAAGAGCGAGGTTAATTAGTATTTTTAATACCTAAGATAAGGAAGTTATAATTAGCTATAATAAGAAGATATATTTTATAAATATAAGAAAGGAAGTATAAAGGGGTTAAATAAAGATTAAAGTAATTAGCTAAAAGTAGTTATTATAGGGGGAGAAGTTAATAATAGAGGATAGAGGAGAATATTTATTTAATTTATAACTAGGCTACTTATTTTAATAGTTACTACTAACTATTATTTCCTTTATTCTTTCCCTATATATAACTACTTTAATTTACTATTCTATTTATTATAGGTTTTCTATCCTAAGTTCGTTTTACTTTATTAAAGCTAAGGAGGGTAAGGGAGGAGAGTTAATTATTCCTTCTATAGGCTACTAATAAATTACTATATTATTAAAGTAATTAGTAGATATAAGAACGCACTCCTTACCATTTAAGCCCTCTAGTTTCTCTCTCCCCCTTATATATATTATTTACTTTTAAACTTAATTTATCTACTAACTATATAATATTAATTACTATACTATAGCTCCTCCTTTTCTTTAAATATTACTTCTATTTAGCTTTTTAGTCTATAAATTACTTATACTTTCCCCTTATTAACTTTCCTCCTAATATATTATAATAGGGAAAGTTATTCCTTATAATAATAATATATTAGATATATAGATCTAGGAGTTAAGATCCTTAAACCTTCCTATCCTTAAAATTAGACTTTTAATAGAGCTTATATCTAATAAATTAAGTATAAGTAGGTTTTAGGTATAGGAATAAAATAATAGAGATATCCTAGCCTTTAGGCCTCCTAATAAGCTTAGTTACTAGCCTTAGCTAATTAAATATAATATATACCCTCCGCTTAGAATAGATAATATCCCTAGTTAGATAGACCCTTTTAATATAGTATTAAAATATATCCTTATTAAATATTAGAATAAAACCTTAGAAGTAGTAGAGGAGACGATTCGCCCCTCGTACTTATAGCAAGTTATAGCTAGTATATTTAATACTATTAGTATATTTAAAATAGTAACTCTAATATATACTAAGGATATCTTAGTAATTACTCGCTATATTATAAGGCTTACTAAGCCTAGCTAACCGCTCTACTATAAGATAGTTAGAGGTATAGAAGATAATTTTAAAGATAGAGATATAAGGGATATTATAATTACTTAAATTAAAGCTTAGTCCCCTAATATACTCCTTATTTATCTATAAGTACCTAAGTCTACTAAGGTATTTATTATAGGTCTACTAATTAACTTATAAGATAGGAGAAACTAGTTTTATAATTATTAGTAGTTAAGAAGAGGAGCTAAAGGATAACTATAGACTTTAATATTTATTACTAGGAGCTTTCTATTAAGACGTAAAGCTAAGGAAGTTTTAATAAGATAATTATACCTAATAGAACTTTAATATATAGACCCTCTACTATAGGCCTCTAGTCTCTACTTTATTAATTAGCTTAGGTTCTTTATGTAGATTAGGAGCCTAGTACTTTTAAAATAGCCTATTAAGATAAGATATTAAGCTTAGATTAATTATTTATTAAAGGCTTTTACTAATAAAATACTTCCTAAAGGATATTAAACCTAACTAAGGGTAAATAGAATTCTATATAATTAATATTTTAAATTAAGAGATAAAGATATTAGGAAAAGGAGAGCTTAAGAAGATATTACATATTAAATAGCTAAGTATACCTCTTAATTTATAAACCTAGAGGTTTTCTCTCTAGATAGGATAGATATTAACCTACTAGTACCTATAAATACTAATTTATAGATTAGTCTAATAGTTTATATTAATCTAGAAGAGTTAAATAGAGAGAAAAGATTATTTAAAGAACTAAATATTTAGAATATAAAAAGAAGGAATAACTATAAGAAGTAAAAGAGGGATTATAACTTATAGTAACTAGCTAACTTTATAAAGTATCTTAACTACCCTAGGTTTATAAAACTATTTATATTACCCTACTTAGCTCCTACTACCCCGAGAGATATTATATTTAACCCTATTAATACCTTAGCGGGATTTAATATTATAAGACCTAAAGGGAACCCTATATTAAATAAAGATAAGCTTTTACTAGTAGTCCTATAATATATATAATAGAACTAAGAATCTATAAATTACTTAATAACCTAGTATAGAAGAGGGTTATTTATTATAACTTTAGCCTAGGTAGAATATTTATTAGACCTTTATAATATATAAGAGAAGCTAATAAGATAAGAGGAGTTAGATAATTTAGAGGTTATAGCCCTTTTTATATTTATAATTAAGGGCTATTCTTATAATATCTATACTCTAATCTATAAGCTAGCCTAGTAACCTAGGAAAGAAATTAATAAAGCTTCTATAAAGCTTAAAAAAGTAGAAGCGAAGAATCTCTAGGATACTACTAGGGCTTTCTTTCTATTAAACTATAGTAATTATTACTAAGCTATAATTTTTATAAACTAGTTAACTAGCTACTATTTCTATTATAACTCTATATAGGACTAGAATAGTAATTAGCGCTTTATTAAGGCTATATAGGACCTTAATACGTAGTATTATAAGATAGGAGCCCCTCTATAACTCTAAAAGCTCTTATTAATTAATACTTATATAGTTAATTTAGTTTAGTAGAGGGATAGATTTATATATAGCCTCTAATATATTAAATAAGCTAGCGCTCTAATTTAAGAAGGATTACTATCTCTACGTTTTAGTAGTATAACCTTAAGTAATAGTATATTATTCTCTAACTCTAAAACTCCCTTAGTTACTTAATATATATTTATAATTACTATAGAGTTCTATAACTTAACTATTAATAGTAGCATAGCTCTATAAGATACCTTATTAAGCTAAGAAGACTTTAAGAAAGTACCTTTCTTCCCTTTATACCCTCTTACTCCTTTACTTATAGATAATAATATAATAGACTTTAGAAATAATAATAATATTATACTATCTCTTATAGTAGATATCCCTTAACTTATTTATAGATTATTAGTATTATCTAGATCTACTTTATTTATCATACTAAATAATAAGCTTAAATACTTTAGATATTAGCTTTAGTTATAAGTCTTATAGACGCTAAGTCGTAGTATAACTATTAAGTAACGCCTAAGAACTATACTTATAGAAATACTATTATATCCTAAGAGGCCTAGTCCTTTAAATAAGTATAACTATAGCTATATAAACTACGTCTAGTAGAGGGTTAACTAGTAGGATTAGATTAAGTAGAATACGCCTAAGGGAGTATATTATTATAACTTCTTATATTTAGTATAATAGGGTAGGTAGTTTTAGCTATATTAAGGATTAGAGTAAAATAAGGAGTATAATAAAGAAGAAGAGGTAGTAAGGCTATTATTAAGATATAACTTATAGTAAAAGATAGTTAAACCTAAGGGACCTTCTTAATAATAAGATCGCCTACCTAGAAGATATTATTAATAAATTAGATCTATAAATAGAGTTTATTTACTATTTCTATAAAGTAGTTTTATTTATTTTTAAGACTCTTTTTTATAATATTATAAAGAGTCTTAAGGGAATAATTAGAATAAGATAAGATAGACTTAGCTATATAACTTTTAGAAAACTCCCTTAGTATATAGACCTATTATAAGAAGACTATAGAGTAGAGTATAGAAGAGAGGAGCGTAGTAAATAGGAAGATAGTATATATATTATTATAATTAGTACTTTAATAACCCTATATCTTATATTTTTAGTATTTTTTAATAAATCCGCGCCTAATTTAAATAATCTCTTTTAATTAGATCTACGAATTATTCTATATATCTTTTAAGCCTACTCTTAATATTCTTACCTATTTATAAGTAGAGCTATGTTATTTATTATCTTTCTAGTTCCTATCGGTTCTAGCCTTTTCTAGTACGTCGCTCTTAGTACTTAGGGCTATAATAGTAAGGGGTTTATTAGTCTCTAGTTGCTAATCTAGTTAATCTCGCTATACTTATTAGCTTAGCAAGACTACTAATCTCTATATTAGTATTATATATAGCTATCTTAGCTATATTAGCTATAACTCGCTAGTTAAATAATAGTAGTTATAATAATATATAAGGGGGTAAGGAAAGGAATATACTCACTAGAACCTACTAATAGTATAAAAAAAGAGAAAGGGAGGATTTCAGGGTATATATCGTTCCTACTTTAATTCTATAAGAAGGTATAGCTATTACTATTCCCTCAGAACTAAGGTAGGTTTATAGATATCTTCCTCTCTTTAAACTACGTTTTTTATTATTATTTATATTGTTATTATTCGTTACTTATAAATTTCCTAAGTTATTATTATAATCGAAGTAGATTAATTATATATATATATATATTAATAGCAGGGACGTATAGACATAGCGAAGGCACCTAGCTCTCTAAGAAGCCTATAAAAGCTATTAAAAAGAGCAAAAGAATCCGCCTCTAGGTATTATTAGAAAGGGCTAGAACTAATAGGAACTAGAAAAATAATAAATAATATAGCTCTACTTACTAATAGGTAAGAATATTATAAATAGGCTTAAAAGATATATAGAATAATTTATAGATCTAATTAAAAGAGATTATTTAAATTAGGCGCGGATTCGCTAAGAAAATACTAAAGAATAAGGTATAGGATTATTAAGGTACTAATTATAATAATATATATACTCCCCTTTAAGTCTACTACGCTCCTCTCTTCTACGCTCTACTCTATAGTCTTCTTGTAATAGGTCTATGCGCTAAGGGAGTTTTCTAAAAGTTGCGTAGCTAAGTCTATCTTATCCTATCCCACTATTAGCCTCCTACTCCCCTACTAATAACTTTATTTTAATTACTATATAACGAATTTATTATTATATTATCCTCTATTACTAATGCTACTAATATTATTAATAAAGCTCCCCTCCTTACTATAGGTATACTCTAGGGGTACCTCTACTACTAGTACTTCCTAGCTATAGTAAAATAGGAGCCCCCTAAGGAGGATCTCCCTACTATTAAGCTCCTTATAAGCTTAATTCTCTACTTTAAGAGTAATAATAAGCTCCTAGTTCTTATTTAGTACTTATTTAGTACTTATCTAGTACTTATCTAGTACTTATCTAGTACTTATCTGGTACTTATCTAGTACTTATCTAGTACTTTACTAGTTTTAGGTTTTGAATTTATTACTAATTTATTTATTTCTTAAACGCCTCTATTAAATATAAGTATTATACTAAAATAGGTAATAGTAAGGCCTATATTACTATACGTTTAGCCTCTGGCTACTGCATAGTGATTTTACCTGCTTAAGTGCAATAGACCTTCTAACTCCGCGCCTCTTAATAATACATAGCCTTTAGTCACGTGATCCTTTCCTAACCACAGCTGCACTTATATATACCCTACTAGATAGCCTCACGATCTTTAACTTTATATTAATAATAACGTGGTTTTTTTAATTATTTAAGTACGGGCAGACTACGAAACTATTAACCTTTCCTCTTGCGCACTACCCGCGCTGCTATTAAATACCGCCTCTATTACTGCTTCGTCCGCTAGCTATACTATCGTTAGCAACGCTCTCTCTATATTAAAGTAGTTAGTATAAGCTATACTTACTAACGCCTAGGCTACCTAGGCTACCTCTACCTTAGTAATACGGAGGACCTGCTTAAAGAAGGGCTACTCTATAGGGTATATAATAACCTACCGAACTTCTACTACTAAGTTTACTTACTTAGCTCTAATACTATTATACCTTCTAGAGTCCCCTATAAGGGTATTAAAATAAGCCCTCTTAAGGGCTATATTAATAACACGCTCTCTATATATAGCAGAGTAGTTAATAAAAAAGCAGGTTTTATTAATTATATCGAGGCTAAACTCTCTAGTAACCCCCCTCTATATTATTTATACTAAAAGGTATACCTCGCTCGGGCTTAGTGTATTTATATATAGGGTCTAGTGCTAATATAATTAAGGATTTATTATAGGTTATAGGTATACCTAGGACTTTATAGATAAGGACAAGGAAGAGGGAGAGGCATAAGGCCCTACTCGTAGCAGAGCTTCTTAACTTCTAGCTATAAGAACCTCTTAGGAAAGACCTCTTTAGTTAAGGAGTTACCTCTCGTATAGTAGCGTTTACCTTGCTAGAAGGTCGACCTTTTAGGTTAAGGAGTTATCTTATATAGTAGCTTTTCTAGGCTATGAGAGCCTTAGTACCCCGTTTAGCTCTAATATAATTAGCCCTAGTATAGCGCGCGTCCGACTTTATAATATTTAAAGGGTTTGCTTATAAGTAGTAGGAATATATAGGGTTCTTATATTATTTTCCTTAACTAGTAGAGGGTATATGTTAAAATACCTATATAGTATTTCCTAAATTATACTTGCGAACTAGGTGAATTTATTATAGTCTTTTTACGAAGGGGCTGCGGCGTAATGCCGAACTCAATATATCCCCTTCTAACTAGCTTAGTATTACCCCTATTATAAAATCTAATATATTAGTTTTAACTCAAATTAGGAGTATAAAATTAAAGTAGCATAGTATAAGCGCTTTTATAAATAAAGCGCGGAGCTAGTAGAAAGTAACTAATACCTCCCTAGTTATTACTAGCTATCTCTTAGCTATATTAGTAAGTTAGTTAATAAGTAAGCTATAAATCTTAGAGTAATTCTTAATAAATCTCCTATAGAACCCTATAAATCCTAGAAATTACTAAATCTCTTATATTATAATAAGTACTAGCTACTTAGCTATTACCTAGACCCTCTTATATTCTATAATAACTCTATTTACTAAGATTATAAACCTAAGGAATTTAATCTCCTCCTTATGAAATTTATATTTATTAGGGTTTATATAGAGGCTATTAGCTTCTAACTAGGTAAGTACCTATCTTATAGCCTCTATATAGGAGTCTATATTATTAGTAAAAATTAAGATATTATTTAAATATATAATATAAATAATATTAACTAGGCTTATAAGTAACTTATTAATAAACGTCTAGAAGATAGTAGGTATATTAATAAGCCTAAATAGTATAATATAATATTTATAATAGCTATATTATATATAAAATACTATTTTTTACTTATCTCCCTCTTAGATTCTTACTTAGTAGTATATATCCTTAAAGCTAAGCTTAGTAAAGTACTTAGCTCTAGAGAGCTAGTTAAGGATCTTATTAATTAGAGGGAGGGGGGTATAGTTCTTAGTAGTTACTTAGTTAAACCCCTAGTAGTTTATATATAACTTTAACTTACCTCCTTTCTTTAGGATAAATAAGATTAGTACCCTTATTAAGCTTATTAATAAGTAAATCTATCCCTTCTATAGGGCTTTATAGATATAATCCCTTAACTCTTCTAACTCTTTCTTAGCTAGTAAGTAAATAGGCTTAAATAAGAGCTTAGTTCTAGGCTCTAGGTTAATAAGGTAGCTCCTAGTAATCCTAAACTCTAGTATAGTTCCTATTAAGTTAATATTAAATACCTTCTTAAAATCCTAGTACTCTAATAGAATATTTATTTTAATCCCCTTAATATCCTTAGGGTTTTAGGTATCCTCTTAGTAATTAGTAGTTAATATATACTTAACTTATAATACTCTAATAACTACTACTCTCGCTTTATTCTTAATATACCTAAGTTCCTTTATAGTTATAATAAGGTAGATACTCTTCTTATATAGGGGAAAGGTCTAGCCTAATTCCCTCTAGTTAAGGTTAGGGTACTCTATTATATACTAAGGGATCCCTAGGATAGTATTATAATTATTATTATTACTAATCTTAAAATTATATAAAGCTATCCGCTAGATGCTTATATTATTAGTTATTTAGGTTACTAATTTCTATATATTATAGTTAGATCTCTTAGATACTTATATTCCCCTAATAGGTTCTAACTCATTAGCCTCTAGTTAGGTATCTAATATAATCCTCTAGTTTATAATATTCTTATTAGCCCTATAATTAATAAGTATAATACTAGTCTTCTAGCTACTTATAACTTAGACCTATATCGCTACTTTAATATAATATAGCTAGCTACTACCCTATTAAACTACGCGCGTTACTACCTAGTCCTCCTCTAGTTATTTACTAGGGTAGGGTTTCCCTTTATAGTAGGGGTAGCCGTACTTCTTATAATATAAGTACCTTAGCGCGATATAGCCCTTTTTCTTATAACTATAGTAGATAATCTTCTTCCTAATATCCTAGTCCTTAGTATCCTCCTAGTAGGTATTAGTATTACTATAGTCTAAGTAAGTTTACCCTTTTAGAGCCTCGGTTTATCCCTCTAGATTAGTAAAGTAGCCCTCTAGTTATTATCCCTTATTATTAGTCCCCTAGTCCCTTATTAGTGCCTTATATATCTATATATTAACTATAAGTTTAGTATTTCTAGCCTTAGTATTAAGGTTAAGCTGCGATCTTAATAACCTATTCGCTATAATATAGTATTAGAGCTTAGGGTCTAGCCTAGCTATTATATTAGCTACCTAGATCTCCTCTAGTTATTAGTAAGGGCTCTCTATCTTAATCCCTTTATAGTAATTAATAAAGCTTTAATATAACTATCCTAGTTACTAGTAGGCTTATTTAAGCTAGGTTTATATACTAAGAGTCCTAGACCTTATATTAGCTATACTATTAGCTAACTAGTCCTTTATTACTACCTAAGTAATATCCTTCGCCTTATTACTATAATTAATAGAGAGGTATAAGGTCTATTGCCTTATTACTAATCCCTCTAGGCACCTAGTAATAAATAGCACCTTTTTAAGGTCTAATATAATCTTATTTATTTTAAACTATATATCGAGATTAAATATAAATTAATTAAAGTTAGTCTAGGTACCCCTTTTATACTTAAGTATTAGAAGATACTTCCCCTAGAGCTCTAATTAGTACTTCTTCGATTTATTACTAATAACTACCTAGTAAGTAATAGGGTTACTTACTAGGGTTAATAGTTAGCTAGCCCTTAAGGCCTTAAGATATTCCTATTTATACTTTAGCTACCCCTTCTTTTCTTCCTCTTTAATAAGCTAATCTAATTTAATCTCTATTAATTAGCTACTTAGTCCCCTATTAATACCCTTATTATTATTCTATTTAGTAGGTATCTTATCCTAGGTTTAGCTATTTAGTTACTCCTAGCTAATAGGAGACCTTAATAGTAATACTATATTTATCTCCCTAGTAAACCTATAAGTAGGTATTATATTATTATACTTTATATTACTCTGATAGTCTATACCCCTATTAATATAAATATAAGAGAAGAACGTATTATAAATAGTATAATATAAAGTAATAGAGTTAGTATAATTAGGGGTAGCTAAGGTTAAATATTCTTCTCTAGCCCTCTAGTCTACTAGATAAGGGCTAGAGGGCTTATCTAGTAGTTACCTAGTGCTTCCCTATATCTCCTAACTCCTACGGACTTCCCTACTTAGCCTGCTAAGCCCTTTTCCCTGCTCCTGGCTTGTAATACGTGTGGATAGATCCGGCTAAGCTAGGAGAGTGGAAAAGTTACCACTTACGCCAAAAAAAAAAAAAAAAAAAAAAAAAGAACTCCAGCTATTCTCTCGGTTAGCTCAGAAGTACATTTGCAAGTGTTTGCAGTCCTTGTCGGCGTTCTAGCTCAGTATAACTCATACCTGGTGGCTCGGATCACCAACACATGCGAGATGCTTGGCCCTGCAGCGCGCAAGTCGCAGCCGAGTCAAGATCGACATACAAGGACTGCTTGAGCATGCATTGGAGGGGTCTGATTCGCGAGTGACATGGCGCTTGGTCAGCTGTTCTTGTGAGTTTACAGACACTAGGCCGTTGAAAGCGGCGTTCTCGTGGGTCGATGGAAGCAGAAACCCACGAGGCCTAGAGGCCGACCTCACCAACGAGCCATTCACATTACAGACGGTATACCGATGACGGCGGAGAAACGAGCTAGCATACTATGTTTTACTCAACTGAAAGCTTTGGATCCCTGTTTGACCCTTACACCACGATGCAATATCCAGGATCTATTGGTTTTGCATTGCAATTCGCCTTACCCTGTCACGTCGCAGCGCCTCCTCTACTTCTGACTCTGTTAGCCATCCTTATCCCATAGACTTAGCAAAGGCGCTTCCAGCCTAGCATTAGCGCCCTTTTCCTTTCCTCCGCTTGTTTCCGACTTCGTTGCCGACCTCCTGACGCCGCCCGTGCTGTCTTCGGCGCTTGTTTGGGTCTCGAGATCTTACAGTGAGCCCCTTTCTATCATTCATCAAAGCAGCCACCATTTTACTTGCAGGTTCACTTGATGTCGCAAGCGCCCTATCAGTACCCAACCATCAGACTCCTGTTCCTTTCTAAGAAACCAGAAATGTGCTTGCGAAACCTACACCAGCAGACTTCCTTGGCCAAAATGTCTTGGAAATTACTGTGCTAACGACACCATAACGCCTGAACGTACGTAAAATTCTCCCAGGCCAAATCTAAACAGGGGAATGGTACTGAAACTTCGAGAAAAGCTGTGTGGGACCTCTTTGACGAATCTTGCGAACAACGTGGTTGGAGACCAAGTACGACCTCCTCGGCCTCGACAATAACGGCCACTCCCATCGGCATAGGGACCATCTTCACCTCGGTCCCTCTGTGACGGTTTCGAATACTGCCGAAAGTTCGTTCACGACCACGACGCAGGTTGTATTCCGACGGCGGCCGAAAGCACATCCGCCACGAGAACAACGACGACGACTGAACCGGCAGGAACCACCACACTGCTGAACTACAAAATTCGGCATCCGCATCGGCACTCCTGTGACCGCGATCCTGATTGCCACCTGTGTTTTCCTCGAATTATGGAGACGCAGAAAGCGCGCAACACCGAGAGAAGGATGGAAGCCGGGCCTGCCGGAGCGCAGTGGCGCCGACGGCTACAACAGACATGAGCTCGAATCCGGTGCAATTCTCCCTGGGGCTAATAAGGTGGAGTCAGCAACACAACTCAAGGATGGTCAAGATTTTGCCGAGCTGAATGGGGGCTCGTCTGCATCACACGGTTATCCGATAACGTGCCTGGGAAGCGAAGGAAGTCATGCGAGAAACGAGGTCGAGCTAGATGCCGCATGTGTTGCACCAACACTAGAATTCGCCCTTTCTTAATCCAGGTCACCGTTGCCATCCAGTGTCGAGGATCCAGAACCGAGATACAACGAGCACAACGACCCCGGTATATCAGAGCCCTTACTTCTCAGCGTCAACGAGGTTGAACAACTGCTGCGAGGGAAAGAATTAAGGCGTTACGACAGAGAAATAGCACAATTTCCGCCGAGGGCACATCGCAGTAAACAGAGCTCTAGCAAGAGGAGTTGACACGGAATGAGCCGGAATAACGGGACTTACTGAGTTTAAATATATGTTTCTCAGCAACTCACAATTGCACGTGAGCCTCATCGCGGAGCACCGTCATGAACAAAAACAAACTGACAATTTGATGTGCTTGAAGAGTACGGTTAAATAGACGCTCTACGTTCGAGTGGACAATTCATTGTCCGAGTTACTAATGGGTAGCTCATCTAGAAATTGACGACTTGCTTTAAGTTGCCGTAGTGGTAGTCGCTCGTGAAAAGCATGCGATCAGTCTCTGTGATGTTAGCCATACCAAGGTAGGCATTATATGCCGAGCTCCAGCTGGGATCGATTTCGCCAGAACCCGAGGCGAAGTACTCGCCGGCAAGAATGCCACCATGGAAGTTCTCTCGGGAATACTCCTCCATGGTCTTCTTCAGGCTAGTGCTAGCTTCCAGGGAGAAGGAGTAGTCGAATCTCTACGCCATCCAGGCCAGTGCTTTGGAATTGTGACCCACGATGATTTGTAGATACCCGTGTCTATGTGCCATACGAGCCACGCAAGTGACAGAGCGTTGGAGATTGCCGGAACAAATCTACTTTAGTAGGCATTTACCACGCCCTTCAGAGGGCCTTGCGGGTGTAGGTAGGTTGGGACGCCTAGTCATTCGGCAATTTAAACACCGGCCGGAAGAGCTTATCATCGAGGTACCGTTCGTTGACGTGACGGCTGATAAGGGCACCGATGAACCTGAAATCAACCACCGTGCATTGAAGCTCTTCAGCAGCTGCCGTAGGATCTGACATTGGTAGTCTAGCGAATCCTCGGGAACGATCGGAATATTGAGCAATTGCAGCTGCCACAGAGTCGTTGACCTGCCTAGCTAGATTTACTGCAACGGAAGCATCTAGACCTTCGATACTCGGGACGGTGTGGGAGAGGATCTGCACATCAATGCCCGCCGCGTCCATCTCGGTGATGCGACCTCTGCCAAGATCACTGATTCCCGGAGGAAAATGATCTCTTCGGCCATGGGCAGCCTTGTGAACATGATTATGAACCAAACTTTTTTGGATAGTCGCGGTGGGCTTTGCGTACAGCGGGGTGCCTGTAATATATTTTTCAAATGCGATGACTCTCATATTTCTCATATTTGCCTATCAAAGATGATATGTATTTTCTGCGACGAAGACAGTTGATTTATGGATAAAATAGCCAAGACTACGATGACTTGAATGGAAGGAGCCATCGATTTCGACATCTGGGACAACTATTTGGTGTCTCAATGGAGGAAGAGGTTATTCACCGTCCGTCTACGCTTCCATAGTACACGAAACACTCCGCCTCCCATGGGCCGGCGAGACTTCATGGAAATTACGACTCCACCACAAACACGGAGTTCCACCCGGCATTCCGTGGTGCGGCTGGGTCTTGGGCCGCTTGCCGAATGTGGATACTTCGGGAGGATTTGCTTGGGACAAAGTCGGGATGATCTAGTGACAGTAGGGACGTTGTCAACATCACCGGGGTTGTTTCCGGGCTACTCCGCAGTCCGTCTACTTGGACTTCGAGCATACTTTCGACAGAGAAGTTTTGGACCAGGCACTTATATCAGCCCGCAGCTGAGCCCCCTCTTGTTACATTCTTGTGGTACAGTACTTCGTCGGCACCGAGCACACTGCCCATGCCTTATCAACAGCAATCATGGAGCCTGGATTACTTTGACGGTTTCAAGGGGTGATTCTGGCCTCAGAAGAAGAAACCTACGGATACGCCATCCCATGTCAGCCTCCGGCTGGTTTCCGCGTGCGCCTTACGGATACTCCTGGCCATGATTGACGCCAGGGTTTCACCCCCGGAGGGAGGTGGAGGGGGAGCGGATTGGCCAGGTTCGGTTGTCTCAAGCCGAAGCCAAGCTTTTTCAACAATCTCGCTTCTGTGATAACAGTCACCGACGATTCTCCACTCGTTCCATCGTCATGTTCCAAAAACTCGTCAGAATGGTTGCTTTTGCGAAATTGAAATCAAGAAACACAGGCCTAGCAAGCGACAAAGGGGTCGAAACTCAGAGAACAATGGTAGAATCCCCTTCCGTTGGATTGGCTTCATCTACTCAAGTTACATGCGGCCGTTGCACGAACTGCTTGGGGAGTCATCAAGTCCTATAGTTCTTGTCGACCCCCCCAACACCCCTGTGTACGAATACAAGGATCTCTTCGGCCGAGCAGACGCAGCTTTTCAGGCATGGTGGAACCAAGAGTCGCTTTCGGCATTTTGAGCGAGCACATGGATCAAACCGACCAAGCCCCCCGCGAGATGTGGTGGCAGCCTCCCGGGCAAAGCAGCCCAGATACGAAGAACCTACCTGGGCAATTTCGGGAAGGGCGCTGGGCTTTGTTTCTGATTGATTACATCGACTGACGCTAGCTTTAAGCTCCCTGAGTCGAACATTGACGGGTTGCACAGCCCGGAAAGACCGGGAAGCCTTCTCTACTCAGCAGCTCAGGTGTGATATATTACTGGCCAATCCGTCCCGTCGTGGCGCTGCAGAGTCTAGGCTTATCGCGTCGGATGGCTTTTTCATTCAATTTATTTTGTCCAAACAATAGCCCCCAGCGGTTAACCACACTATCGGGCATGGTGTGGGACAAACATTCTTTTCTTTTTTCCCAGGTCAAACATCGCGGTAAGAAAGCCATGCAGGTTTCCTCGTTATTTGTGGTCAATCAAACGAATGTATAGTTGACAAGAAGTCCCCAGCACAAACAGAAGACACAATACGCCATTATTGTCGCGCGGGTTCGTGCTGAGACTTGTTGGCTAAAAACTTTGTCAAACACGACCACGTTGCCATCAGCACCCCACATAAAAGGTCGATGCATCTGCGATAGTACAGCTGCTGTCGACCCTCACGCTCGTTACCCCTACTTCAACCACACTCGTTTTCAAATCGTGTCACTCGTTTCAAGTCTTTGCAAGATGCAGTTGAACCAGTTCCTCGTGGCCATCCTCGGCACCGCGACTTTGGCAACGGCCGCGTGCTATAGCGGCGGAAGACTGAGCAACTTCAACCAAGATGGTGGCCCTCGTCTTGACATTGCCTGCGAGAAGCTGGCCGGCCATTATGAGAAAAACGGAAAGAACACCAGAAGTATCTGCTACATGGATGATTTCAACACGAGGTGGGACCTCGAACTGAGTGTAAGATATATCCAAGTTCTGCTGCTGGTGCCTTCGATGTTGGGGCTGACTTGCATGTCTGGCAGTACATCGGGACCGGCGAGAGCCGCGACATCAAAGCTGATGAATGCCTCGATGGCATGAGCAAGGAGGCGAGTTGCAAGTACGGCGGGCGCAGACGGTACACGAACTGGGAGTACATGTAAGAGCAAACCCCTTCGAGGTCTTTTGAGACGTGGAACTTGGCGGGACTGACTTCAGGCAGGGCTGATCCGAATGACGGAGCGTGCCCCGGTGCTTTTAGCATGAACAGCACTCGGATTGGTATCAGCGAGTACGATGGGGACTTCTGATGTGTGATGATGGCCACCTTGACGGAGCTTCTTATATTCATTTGTAGATATTTCGACTGCAGACTAAACTTTTTTGTCGAACTGCGTCATGGTCCAATAAAAGCTTCTGGCACTCAACTGCGTTGATCGTCAGATGTGCGACTAAGTCCCGCGGGCCGCCGTGCTATTCAGTTGACAATGCAGACCGTATTTCAGGGCCCGTACAAGTTCCTCGGCCTAATTATGTGCTTGATATCTCATATGACTGCTTGATAACGGGCGTTAACTAGGGGCGAACGTACGGGTGCAACTCCACGTCGTCAAGTGCCGTGTCACGATCGATGGAAGTATTTTGGAATGCTTGGAATCCTGGATTCATAAGCTTCGAGGGTCAGGCAGCACCCTCTTATTGATTGGAGGCATTGTCGCAAATTGACTGCTCCTAGCTCCTGAAGTCACCATGACTTCCTGACATGAGACGGTTCGAAACTTGTAGTCTGCAGAACTCAGATAGAATGAGCTATGTCTAGAATGACAAATATACCCGTGACCTCTCGTCATGAATTCAACTTATGTAAAAAGCTAGATCAATGGAAAACTAAAATGATCAAACGTCATGCGATTTATATTCCATCAAGACGATACTGCATCGGGCAGCTTGCACCTATTTGTGGGAGCGAGCTGTAGTGTGGGATGTGTATGACGAAGAAGAGAGAATGAATCATCGCGGTATCAGGCCGTCTTAAGGTTTTGATGATATGCGTAGATTTCTCGTATACTGACGAACCCCAATCTGAGACTTTAGGCTGGCGTCTGGAAGATTTCCACTTAGGTCGTCGGGTCACGTAGCCGAAGTTCCAGCTCTTTGTAACTTGAAGAAATGCCCGATCAGGAGTCGTCTGGAACGCGAGAACCTCGTGTCCCCGTCTGTCATTGCCGAATCAGGTCTTGACACGGGGATCTCTGACCGTTTCAGATCTTGAGACGAACCGGATCCGAGCTGTTTTGGCGCCCTCATCTCAACCAGGTCTTTCATTGTTGTTTTTTTCTTTTTTTTTTGTGTGCAAGTCTCGTCTCAAATTTCCCGAGTGGGATGAAAACCGTCCATTTGGGGGCATAGTCTATCTTTTGAAGCTCATCGGTTGAGGCCGTGGCCACTATATTTCGACTTGGGTTGGGTTAGGCTTCGGGGCATTTCAACACAAGCGAGGAATCGAACCTCGAACCTCCTTGCTTGGTCTCGCGTCGTTCAGGTACCTTGTGAGACCCCGGGGGCCGCACCATCATGGCCCTTTCATTGAGGGATCATGGGTAGAGTGCCGAAGTACTCGCAGACGAACAACCATGCGTTAGAATTATATAAAGACGCAGTCTCGGCGCATCCAACTCATTGTCGCCCTCTCATCCCCAAGCTAGTCTTCACAGCATTTTCCGTCGGTTCCTCAACTTAAGTATCCATTCTTTCCGCTGCGCGGCGACGTTCACTCGACTCGACTTTCACCCGTCTCCTCAACATCGTATCACCAGTCCCCTCTGTATCTTATCAGACAACATGCAGTTCTCCCTCGCAACAATGCTCGTGGGCTTCGCAGCCGTCTCTACCGCTGCCATCGCTGATGTCGAGGGAGTCCGGAACGTTGAACGTAGCTCGCTTGTTCTGGAAGCCCGCCAGAACAAGCCTGAGGCGACTGGAAACTGCTGCATCCCAAACAAATCTCTGAAGCAAGATGCCTGCACCGATGCTGCCGGCGCTGCCGGCAAATGCGTGCCTGGAGGCCCAACAGCATGTGAGTAGTTGCCTCCATACTCGCCCCAGCAAACACTCTTCGACGACGTGCTGACCATGCCGGCAATTGATAGGCGGTGGCGCGTTGAACTGTGTCGCAACCACCAGTCTGGCTTGCGACAATAACGTGAAGGAGCGGTCCGGCGTGTTGTGCCGCTTTAAGTTGCCAAACGGCAAGCTTCAGGACGGTGTGATCCAGATCAGCAGCCTCAGCCAGGCGAAGGTCAACTAGAAGGAGACACAGGATTCTCCAAATATGAGTCGAACAATCGCCGGAACTGCCATATAGTAATTAGTTTAATGTTCTTGAGGTTATGGACTCATCTCGTAACAAACGCTCTTTTGGGAAAGCCTAGAGAAGCTCCTCTAGAGCCAAGCAACCGTGGTCAAGTCATTCTTTGGGCTACGCTCCCAGCAACTGTTCATATCCTCTGAGATCCTGTTTGAGGCCTGGTTCTGCTACTAGCTCTCTGCCCCTGTGACAGGAATTGCCGAGTTGAAAAATTCGCAAAATCCAGCCATCTACTTGCGACCGATGCTTGGCATAACCAAGCAAAGTATTCTTCTTTTCTACGTCCGGGGGTTTTCGGCAAAGATTCCGTATGTATGGCATTCTGCTAATATTCTTCAGAGATACAGAGGAGACGTAGACAGCGGGTATCTCGGTTTGAAATCAGGTGAGCAGGGGTAGGCGGAGGGCTAGGCTGGACAGCGGAACTCAGTCGGCAGGACGAACCAGCGAATTGCAGATCGAGTTTGCGATTGGACAGCTGTACGAAAGGATGCAATGCAAAGCGATGAAAGGAGGGGTCCTGCTTTTTCTCCCAAGTTTTGGCATGTTTGCCCCGGGAAAAGAGTCCCAATAGTGGCTAGCGGGAGCCACAGTACCCCTGTGATCCTACGAAGACCCAAGAATCGAATCTGTCACTGAGCCTGATACATGCAAAGCAGGCTCTTTCAGGAAACCATCTCCGCCCAGTGAAAAACAATGACCGGGGATGACGGGCGCACTGCTACTTTTTTTGGGGGGGGGAGCGCACTATCACGGGCTATGTGGCGAATAGGATGAGCCGCAAAAGTGGAACCACAATTGCTATACTGCAATTGCGGCTTATATACGCATCACGACACACCCCCTCAGTTTCGAACTACCTTAAGGGCGTGGAACTATAACACTTTTAACCTTCTAATTAGGTATATCTCGCTAAAGTCTAGGTAGTTGAGCCGCGAGGTAGGGGACTCGAACCTCTAGGGTAGCGCTATATAAGCCTAAAATACGTACTCAAACCATTCTAGCACATAGTCAGGGTAGTGTAGAGCTGGGCTCATAACTATGGCGAATAGGATAAGCCGCAAAAGTGGAACCACAATTGCTGTACTGCAATTGCGGCTTATATACGCATCACGACAGGCTAATAAATATCTCCGACCCATTTCCATGTCGCTCTGATACTGCAGCCGTTGCCAAAATCGCCTTCGAGGGTCCGACATTTGGACGAACCGTGCCTTGAGAATGTCCCGCGCCGAGGCCACTGAGACCGTGCCTGACCACGAGGTCGTAATTGCAGCAGATGATGCGGTATTAATTGCCCACCCCAATGCGTATTCGTGGCGGCGCAAACTGACAACCTCTCAAGTCTGTGACTGACAGTGCGTCTGAGAGAGCACCGGTAAGACAAGTCAAGTATCCGCGCGGATGGACTTCTTTACTGAAGCCGCCTGCAGAGCATAGCATCATCTAGCACCAGTGTGGCCGCTTCAGTTCTCGACTATCGACAGGAGAACGGCAGGACTTACCATGCCTACAAAGACGGAAGTAAGGCATTCATTCGACTGTCCTTCAGACGCAAGTCAAGTTATTAAACGTGCATAGAATACAACCTGCCGAACGACAAGATTGAGAATGAGCGGCTGGGTAGGTACGCAATATGTCATGGAGGTAAATCAATCTAATATTACGAAGATCTTCAACACAACCTCTTCTTGATAACCTTTGACGACAAACTTGGCAACGCCCCGCCCAACGAGAAAGGCGCCAAGGTCGGGAGAGTCCTGGACATTGGAGCAGGCACTGGTATCTGGGCATGCGACTTCGGCGATGAGCACCCTGAGGCGGAAGTTCTCGGCTTTGACCTCTCGGCCACCTTCCCAGAGTTGTAAGTGGCCTTTTCTACTGGTGGAGGTGACTGGCTGCTGACTCTGACCTCTAGCACGCCCCCTAACGTCAGATTTGAGGTCGATGATCTCGAGGAGCCCTGGATATACTCTCAACCCTTCGATTATATCCATAGTCGTATGCTGAACGGATGCATCAACGACTGGGACGCCTATGCAAAGAAGTGTTTTGAGTCAGCAGCCCCTCACAAATATGAATCACGGAGTGATTTTTGAGTTGACCAGCTGCTAACGCGTGTCAACAGTAACCTGAACCCAGGCGGATATGTCGAATTCAACGAGACGCCACTCCAGCCTATGAGTGACGACGGGACCTTGAAGGAGGATGCCCAAATTTTGAAGATCGCAGCTCTGATCCAAGAAGCTTCAGAACGAGGTGGACGACCGACCTTGGATGTTAACAAACTTAACAAGTTCAAAGACATTCTTCTCAATGCGGGATTTGAAGATGTCAAGGTATTGAAATACAAGTGGCCAACTAACACCTGGCCCAAGGAGAAGAAGTTTCAAGAAATTGGGGCATGGAGTTTTGAGAACATTGTTGCTGGCTGGGACGGTTTGTGCTTGGCGATGCTCACGAGAGCTCACGGTTGGACAAAAGAAGAAGTAATGGTTTCTAACGCGCTCTGCCGCAAGGAATTCATGAACAAAAGCATCCACGCGTATTGGCCGTTGTGAGTCTTCTTTCCATGCTTTCTCTTTTTGCTTTTGCTAATGCGTGCCAGGTACTCGATCTACGGTAGGAAGCCTGTGACAGCAGAATAGTATGCGTAGGCACATCAGAGAGCAGCGCTGGTTCTCGTTCTATCTTGTCAATATCTTATTGGTACATTACATTGTCAACGCCCACTATAAACATTGTGGCGAATAGGATGAGCCGCAAAAGTGGAACCACAATTGCGATAGTGCAATTACAGCTTATATACATATCACGATATACCCCCTCAGTTTCGCCCTAATAAGCGCGGAACTATAATACTTTTAACCTTCTAATTAGGTATATCTCGCCAAAGTCTAGGTAGTTAAGCTGCTAGGATTCGAACCTATAACGCTAAGGCTAGGGTAGGGATTATATAAGCCTAAAAGACGTACTTAAATTATTCTAGTATATAGTTAGGGTAGTATAGAGCTAGGCTTATAACTATAGTAAATAGGATAAGCTGCAAAAGTGGAACTATAATTGCGATAGTGCAATTGCGGCTTATATACGTATCACGACAAACATGTTACCCTTGGAATTCAGATATCAAACAGCGTCTTGGCCTCAGTAGGGTTCCCGCACTTGGAACAACGCTCTAGAGATAGCTCCCGCAACTTAGCTTTGTGGGGTGTAAAACTTCCTTGCATATCAAGCTTGGCTCTTAAATCGTAGAACTTCACAAAGGAGCAAGCTATGCTGAAATGGCTGATATGGCGGGAATCCTTATGCTGAGTCTTACCTCTCAGTCTGGATGTTCCGCATCAAATATCGATTTACAACCCTTAGACTTTGCTCTCGTTGCCCACCTCAAGTCAATGTCACCCTCGCTTCTTCGTTTCTCAAACATGTAATTCTTAGCTTTCGTCGTATCTTCAGACAAAGACCCTAAGTTCGCTGAAGGTGTGTCGCTTCTGCCGAGCTAATACGAAGATGAAACCCTTGATCAGTCCGTCACGAGAGTCTTTAGCCGGTTGAGTCGCTGCCGTATAATATGTGGGAAAGGCACTAAGTCACCGCCCGGGAATGCGAAGAGCCATTGGATGTTGAGTCTCTGCCAATTGTAACTGTTCATGAAACGGAATAAGGCATCCAGATGTTTTTATCGTATACGTCAGCGAATGTGCTTCTGGCAAACTCGCCATGCGGGAGATCTTCTCTACGCAAAGATCTCTGGCCTCGAAGACAAAGTTCCACGCGCATTATGGTAGTCCAGACCTGCTCAACGTCCCATGTTGATTACATAGTTCTCTGGGTATCATTACTTAAGTTGGTAGATTTTTCATAATTGGACTTCCAATGCGGGCGCGTGGCAGCTACTTGAAGCATGATTTCCGGGGTGTGTACAGTCCTGAGCTATAGAAGGACATCAATAGGCGTGTATTACTGTCCGAAGCAAATGGTATCATATAGTATGCCGCGTTAAACAATTACACCTCTCATCTACGCATGAAGCAGCAGAGTAAAAATCACGCCTTCGCAGTATCTCCAAGTCTTGTTAAATGGCCGTAATCCCCTTCCAGTAGCAAAGAACTTAGGCTTCCATGTCTTCACTCTCAACCTTCAACCGATACTGAGTCTTCGACATGGAGTATGTTGCCTTGGTCGCCACAATGTAAAGGAGCACCAGGATAGCAAAGCTGAGGTAGGAGCCGAACACTAGGCGTTGGAACCCAAAGGAAGTATATGACGCGACCCTGGAAGAAGAAGCTCAACAACTCCCAGATTTCTCGCACGAGGAAGAGCTAGGAACACCAAACAAGCACCGTGCCGGCCTAGGATGCATTGTTAGCATTGCTAATCACGACTTCATAGACTGGATTCTATCGCAAACGTACCCGTTCCGCAGCGGTGCCAAGGGCCTTCTTGCGAGACTTGGCTGAGTACACGACTGAGCCGATGGCCATGGCTATCAAGATGGCCTGACTGGTGAGTTGGAAGATTTGAGCCATCAAATTCCTCATTACCCATCCGCTGTTGTTGTACCCACGACGAGAACTGAACGCAGCGCTAAGGTAAAGGCAGAAGGAGACGAAAGAAATCAGGGCGACAATTATCGAGCCGCCAAGGGCGAAGCCGCGGCCCTTGCGATAGGCGGTGGAGTCGGGCTCGCTGCCGGTTCGGAGGAGGGTGAGGGCGTGCGGCATGTAGAAGAGCGCCAAGAAGATGACGACTTGGTTCCAGATGACCAGAAAGCTTTCGACGTAGAGTAAGACGCTGAAGATGGTGTCTGCTACACGGTAGAGGGCCCCGGTGGATCCCAGCTCGATCTTGACCGACACCGTGTATACGCCCCAAAGGACGATGAGGATGAGGTGTTCGCTAATGGGAGGAATTTCGTCAGCTGTGCATTCGGAAACGACCTGACCCTACGGTGTGTGCAGTAGAGACGAGAGAACTCTGGCTTCGATGCAAAACTTACAGTGTCCATAGCCCAAAGCCGGCCGTGGTATAGTCTACCCAGCGGCGAGTGGTATCCCGGCTATATCGCGGCGTGCCCAGCAACTTTACAAAGAAGAAGACAGCTGGGATCAAGACCAAAGCGGTCAGTAAGATCCGCACGATGAGCATGATCTTGAAGGTTACATAGCGATCGCTGAAGTAGTCCTCGTCCATGTTTCCGGGTCTTGGTATGGGGCTTGAGATTGAAGTTTACCGATGAATAAAATGCGTTTGAGAATGCGCCCGTTTGGAATGTTAGTTGCCGATGTCGTTGATAATGGTCCCGATGATCAAAGGATTACAAGGCTATCAATACGAGGATCTCTCAACCCTTAAGTAATACTCCGACTGGAATCCTGACGATAAAAATCAACCTTGGCGATGAGCCAACCGACTCGGCAGCTTAGAGCCACGTCTCCGCTCCAGGCTACAACCATCACCCTAGTCGGGCGACGGCTGTGCTGCGCCGAACCCTGGTCAATCACTTCGTTTGCGATCTGTGTCGCAATTCTTCGGGGCGACGCACCACAGAGCAGCGAGTGAGATACGGCGACCAAGAGGAATGTTGCTTCGTCGCCCTTAACTGGTGCTGATTTCGCTAGATATCGAATACCGAAGACGGAAGACTAAAGTATGCATGGCGGTCTCGGAGTCGACCAACAGGCTGGGGTAAGATGCATTGCGATCTCGTTTCTGGCCGCATTAGCAGCCATTTTACTACCGCCAGCATCCAGAACAACTCGTTGCCGGGATAATATTTATCTCTTTCTTTCCCTCCTCATCTGGAGACCTCGATATGGAATGGGTTCCCGCAACCTCGAATTACCAAATACAGTCCAAAAGACAGATACTTGTCTCAACGGGAACTAGAGACAGACAAGTCGCTGGCATCCCCGTCAGGATTTTGCGGCGTCTGCGTGATTCTCAGCCTATAGCACTTAAAATTCAAGCTTATTTGTTTCTAAAATTGATCATGATACGACCGCCTTAATTGAGGCGGGTTCGCTTTCAACGTAGCGTCTGTTGATTGCATCTCAATCATTCTATTGGTCAGATTCTGCTTGAGGCCGGTAGGCGTTCATGCATCCTGACACAAGCCACAGAACACTGAGGCTTTGGATCCGATGAATACAGCGCCAGTGAGGATGCTCACATCAGCAGCTCAGAACAGTTATGCATAGCCTTTGCATAAGAAGAAACTGAGTTTTCAGTCTGAATTTCTTGTCTACAGACCCATCGGGCGCGGTGTGGCTGTAAGCTTAGTGGATGGCGGGTGTTGCTGTGGCCACAGGCTGTAGATGTAGAAGCAGGGTCTTGGCAACATGACCCTGGCAATAAGGATCATGTCGGTCCTGTCTGGGGTCAATACACAAAGTCCTTGGTGTGGTCTTGCACCAGAGAACGTTAGACTTTATTTTTTTTAAGAACTTTCCTCCTCCATAAGTTATAAATTAGACTACATGATGAGAAACTACTCTAATTTTCAGTGCGCAATTTGGGACATTTACACATTCTATGAATTAGGCGTACTTGCAAGGCCAATGTTCTGCGTTGAGTGTTCTGACCAATGCTTTTGTAATGCTGTTGTACTATTTGCTAAGTCTTGGACATAATTACAACGACGGTAATGGCAATGGCAGTAAGATCAATAGCAGTAGCAACATCAAGTGCAATAGTAGGGACTCAGACTGCGGTCTCGACGTTGCATCTAATAAGAAACAAGATGATTGGCAACTAAAGTAATCGTTTGGAATCTAAGAGAAGTTTCTATCTGATGAAGCCGCTAGCGACGCGTCTAGGTTGGGCCCGTAAAGGCCGCCATAAAAGTCCATCTCTACGTTCTCTTCTAAGCTTCTTCGGCAACATACTCCTCAGGCGCAACAAAGTCTTCAGAAGACCACGTCTTCGCGATGTATCTAAGCACTTGTCAGTGCCCTCTCCTCAAAATCGACTCGCTGGTAAGATATTCGAACTCACTTCGTATGGCTTCCTCTCGCGGCCAGTTCTCCCTTCTTGTTGAAGAAGTTGACCGTAGTGTATGCAAGAGTCCTTCCCACTGCATTCCGTCAGCCTGCCGAATCAACATCTTGACTGAGTTTACTTACTCTTGTCACAAATTGCAGTGCCAGTCATGATATCACCAGGAGTTCCACCGGGATTCAGATACGTGACTGCTCATATCAGCTCCAATCTTCAATGAGGTGACGTTGGGTACAAACCGGTAATGTCGGTCGAGACGCCGGTCATGAAGCGGCCCTTGGACGCGACGGCAAGGGAGCCGCCGAGGTCGACAAGACTGGCCAGCGTGCCCCCATGGATGGTTTGCAAACGGTTCTGGAACTTATCAATAAGTCTTAAGTCGTAAACGCCATGAAGGATCATACCGTGTGCTCCTTCTGGATCGCCAACTCAAACTCGACCTTGCCGATCGACGCACCAGTCACCCGGAACTACAGGTAAATGAGTCCATGAACGCCACATCATACCACCAATAGACATACATTATTTCCAAGCAACCTATAGAACTGTCAGTTCAGATTGCGTATAAAGAGATTGAGAATATGCATCTGTGAATGAACGGCGATGAGGATGGAAGCTCTGACTCACCTCGGCTCAAGCCCGGAGTCTTTGGCAAAAGAGTTGAACACCTGTGACGCTGGTGAGACGGGGATACGGGCCAATTGCATAACCAAATACTCACAGATCGCACGAAGCGAAGGGGAGGCAGCTTGGGTGGCATTTTGGCTCGTTCGGTGTTAATCCAGTAACTGTCCAGCTGAGATTCTATTCCCAGTTCAGAGTCAACCGTCCGTTCTCAGATAACGCCTCGATAAGCTGGCGATAAGATAATACCTGTAGTGTAACCGGACCAGGTACAAGTGGGGCCTGAGGCGGAAAGCTCCGCTGCCTAGTAATCCCTGTTCAACGATTGAATGACGGCCTGTCGCAAATAACCGTGAACTTGCCAAACACCCTTCGCACACGCGACCAACGATACCCCCGAACCATCTGGACCAAACCCCTCGTCCTCCCTCGCGGAGCGTGTCGACGACAAGAGGCTCGCAGATTCTTCTAAACATGAGATAACGCACGAAAGATATTTCCTCTCAAACTCCCGCCTCCTCCTCCCCCGCACGCAAACCCTCGCGCAAAAACCCGCCCACCATGTCGGTCAGCTCGGGTCAATCGCTCCAGCTGGCCGACTACCTGGAGAAGCTGCCAGGGACGACCTTTCGGAGGCTATACCTCCAGCCGTCGACCGCGTTTGCCATATTCCGGAGAATGATACCGCCGCTGGGTGAGAGACGCTGCTTTCCCAATCCCTCTTCCGCCTGGGGGAAAAGCTCTCGTCACTGCTAGAACGAGCAGCTAACCCAAAGAAAACCTACCAGCAAAGACGATTGTCATGGCCATCCTGTACATGCCGAAGCCGATGCTTCTCGAGGACCTCGATCTCTGGGTAAAACCAGAATCGCGACGGTACGAAAAAGCAGCCAGGTCATCAAACCGCCCCTGCGCTCGTCACTTCTAACAATTCCTTAGGCAAAAGGACATGGCCATCTCGACCCTCCGCAGCCTCCACATCCTCCAGATCACCGTCCCCTCCAGAGAACGCCCGCAAGAGATGCAGCTCACGACAAACTTCAAAAACTCCCTCCGCCTAGCCCTCGAGGGAGGCGGCTCGCACAACTCCTTCGGCGTCCCCTCCACGCTCCCCGTGCCCCCCGAGATCACCGTCCCCTTCCTCGACAAATACGCCCGTCGCAAGTGGGAGGACATCCTCCACTACATCGTCAACACCGTCAACCCCGGCTCCGCAGACCTGGGCGGACCTAAGTCATCCGTTAAGAACCTGCTCGTCGCTGGCCAGCTCGTGCGCCGTCAGGGGTCCGCCGTCGGCATCACCCAGGCGGGATTCACCTTTTTGCTGCAAGAGGCCAACGCCCAGGTGTGGACCCTGCTGCTGTTGTGGCTCGAGGCCACCGATCACGCCGAGGACGCCGCGGGCATGGAGAGCACCGACATGTTGAGCTTTCTGTTCTTGCTCGCGAGTCTGGAGCTGGGACGCGCTTACGATACGGATGCGTTGACGGAGGAGCGACGGAACATGTTGCCCAGCCTGATGGATTTCGGATTGATCTACATCCCCTCGCACAAGCCGAGCCAGTACTTCCCCACACGCCTGGCAACCACTCTGACGAGCAGCTCTAGTGCGCTGCGCAGCGCAGGCGCGGGTTTCTCGGCGGCTCTCGCGGCTGCGACCGGCCCACGTCCGTCGAGCGGCATTACCCCGGGTGGGAGCGAGGAGAGCAAGAGTGGAAGTATCATTGTCGAAACAAACTACCGCGTGTACGCTTACGGCCAGACGCCGCTGCAAATCGCGGTGCTGTCGCTTTTCTGCAAGCTCAAGCTGCGTTTCGCCGACATGGTGTCGGGGCGCCTGACGCGCAACTCGATCCGCAACGCCGTCGAGCGCGGCATCACCGCCGACCAAATCATCTCGTATCTGGCGGCCCACGCTCACGAGCAGATGCACCGCATGGCCGCGGTCCGCAGTAGACCTGTGCTGCCCCCGACGGTGGTTGACCAGATCCGGTTGTGGCAGCTCGAGACGGAGCGCATGACGACGACGAGCGGATTCCTGTTTCGCGATTTCGACACTTCGAGAGAATACGAAGATATCGCGGGCTACGCGGCAGAGATTGGAGTGCTGGTCTGGCGGAACGACAAGCTGGGCATGTTCTTCGCGAGCAAGCATGAGCAGATTAGGGATTATCTCAAGCTCAGGAAGAAGGCGGAGGATTAGACAAAGAACCGCATAGGGCAACCGAGGGATACAGGCGCTGAGTACACAAGGTCACCATGCATTAGCAGGCGTTGGGGTTGGGGAGGATTCACGGATGGTGTAGAAGTAAATGGGTATTTGGTCCTAACAGCTGAGTTTTCGTCTCTCATAGCCCTCATATATACAGATGCAGGGACTGCACGTCCTCTGTACAGGTTCTTCCCATAACTGTCTCTGAGACAGTCAAAACAATATGCTGATGCTTTTCCGGTATGCCTCCAATCCATTATAAAACAGAACGCCTAATCATGCTACTTTTACACTAATCCGTCATTGAAGGTCGAGACACGCCTGACAGCTGCTCAAAAAATGCTGGCCCTCTTTCCGGTGGTTTGATACTTGCCCTCGATCACCTGCTTCTCGGGTCGGGCAACAGCAGTGCTTCGTCGTCCGCCAAAGATACGGGACACGAATCCTTTATCCATGCTCACGCCGTGGGGGAGGAGTGCCTCACGGTTGTTCCTGCGCGCGTAAATCTCCTGCCAGTTATGTAGACTCTTTTGGGCCTCGGGGGTAGCGCAGAGTGAGTCCAGATGCAAGAAGACGCGTAGACAGCGGTTGTCCTCGTCTGATAGACGATCAGCTTCTCGACTGACAGCAGCGCTGCCGTAGCGATCGAGCGCGGTAGTTGTGCTGAGTGGGAGGTTGCCCCGGCGTTGATAAGTGTCGCGCTGGTCTGACACAAGAGTCGACTTGGAGGCATGGGCTGACACCAAAATGGCCAGAGTGCGAGGCTGCAGGTCTTCGTTGTGGAAACGGTCGTGCAAGGACTGAAAGCGGCCAGCCCAGTATTCAGAAGGTTGAGCCATGGTGATAATGAGAGGGTTTGTCTCGGCACTAGTAGGTGTGGGCGCTCTAGAGGTATTGGTGGTAAGTGTGGTAAGTGTTGATGAGCTGCTAATCTTTCGGGAAGATACCGTGCGGTTGGATGCTTTGCGATCGCTTCCACTGAAGCTTGTGAGGGACGATTTGGAGAGAGACGCCGTGAGGTTGGATAAGACGGTCATGGTGCGAGACTTGGGAATGCGCTTCTTCTCTAGGCCACCTCGACTTGATGGTCGGAAGTTGGGCTTGAAGGGAGCGACCGAGCTTGATGCAAGCGACGGACTGCTTCCCGACGAAGAGAAGCCTGTTCCAAGCTGAGCTTTCGAGATCGGTGGTTGGTTTTCATCGTTCCGGCCAGCTGCCGCAGCCGTGACTGCATGGACGTCGGAGCTGGCGACGGTGGGGTTACTGGAGAGAGGTCCTCCTCCTGGGAAGCCGGCTGACAAGCGTCGGACGTGGGAGTATGCCAAACCACTCGCTGGGTTTTGGGCTGCTGGTAGTTTTCGATCTCCAAGGCGCTGATGCGAGGTGTGAGATTGTATCCCTGCAGAGTCGTTGTTCGCGTTTGAAATTTCTCCCAGCACGCGACGATCAGAAAGAGTAGGACGCTTCTCAGACGATGGAATGGGCTGTTTGTTTGGCCGAGGGTGTAGTGTCTCATCTTGGCACCGGGCATCTTGAGTGCGACCTCTGGGGTTGTCGTTGGACTCATTGAAAGATCCTTTTCCGCGCGAAGGTCGCGGCATTCCGCTGGCACGGTCACCTCTTGGCTGGGAAGGGGCAGGAATCGGGCGATGGAACTGACGAGGGGCGGTAGGAGCTTGATGAGAGATTTCTGGCTGTGCGTCGGGGCTGTCATTGATGCTGTGGATGATGGTGATAGCTTCGGCACGCTCAAGATCAGGTCCGTTGCTGCGGCGGACTGGACCGACTGGCCCTGAGATGGTCGGTCGGGCGACTTCATGTCCGGAGGCGCGCGAGCCCCGGTTCCGTAAAGGCAGGAACGAAGAATTTGATAGACGGTCTCGCATTGTTCCAGGATGACGACGAAAGCGGAAAACAAGAGAACGACAGAAAGGAAGATGATGTAGGGGCCGTTCCAGACAAAGACGGAAGAGGAAATGGTCCAGGTCGCGAGCGCGCCCACCCAGGCCTGGCGGGCAATGTGAAGTCCCTGCTGGAAAGAAATCAAACCGAGGAAGAAAATAAGCTGCAAAGTCCTCCCCCAAATTCGGAAGAGGTGCAAGTTGGCCTGGACGAGGTAGAGGTAGTGGACGAGGAGGGTGAAGATGCAATGGGTGGTGTGGGAAAAAAGCACCAAGCCGACAGATTCGGCTTTGGCGGAGGGCATTGTCGACGGACAGCAAGTGAAGTGAGATAAAAGGAAATTTCTCGCTTGAAATCAGACGAGGCACCTTTCGGCTGAGAAACCCGACACTGCGCGGGTGCGGTCAATGAGAGGGAGACTGGTGCGAATGGGCCTGGAAATCTGAATCTCAGCTTCAGATGAAAAAGGTGCTCTGATGTTTTGGTGTTCCTGGATGGTTTGGGGATTGCGTGTTTCTCGAGTGCACGGTTGGCCATGATGATATACTCTTTCCTCGCAGCAGCTGCCATGGAAATCACGGATTGCCAAGGAAGGAGGGAATGTGATGCCACGACTTCTCGTCTCGCCGATCATCACAAAGGGTCCTGCCGCGAACTCAGAACACCAAGGTTTTGAGGGGCAGGCGCACTTTCCCCCTTCACGATGCCGGACCCCTCTCGTCTGGTCACTCGTGCCTTCCCCAAATGACTATGGCTTACAAATCTTGTCTCATGTCTTGTCCTGCATATGTGTCTACTTCTAGCTGAAAATTGCGGCAAGAACGGTCTAAAACTGCCAGCATATGCATCAAATGGCTCGCTCTAGATGGCTGGCATCCTGCCAAATCCAATTCTTAACTCTCCCATCCCTCAATCTTGAACCGGAAAACCTCATCGCCCTTGCCTCTCTCGATCGGGTTGCCATTTCCATCCCACAACGCCCTCTCCCGATACGTCACATTGCCGTCCCAGTCGACCGTGATAACGGTCTGCCTCTGCGTGCCGTACAAGCCGACCTCGAAGCCCAAGTTGGCTGCGGCCGGAGGATCTGGTCGCTCACCCAACTGCAGGCTCTCAGCCGCCTTCTGATCGTCTGTAGCGAAACGACCCGGACCCCGAGCTACTGCGTCCTGCATTGCTCTCCGATGGGACTCGTCACCGATGGCGGGGATGAAGATTGACTGCTTGAGTTCCTTGATGTAATCCGCCAGGCTCATGTCGGAGTGCTTTGGGAGTGTGTCGGTGTCAAGCACACTGAAAAGCCGTTCAGCGAGAGCTTCCTCGTCTAGATCCTTCGAGACGGCTTCCTGAATAGCTTCCTTGATGAGCTTTTTCCCGTTCTCGACCTTGGGCCACGGCTTCGGGTCATCGTAGACGGTGTTACTGAGGCCGTAAACTTCGCCCCTCTGCTCCGCGATCCATGGCACATCCTGCAAGTTGTCGCAGCGGTTCGAGATGATGGCAATTCCCTCAAGGGCACGGGCGGCTTTCTCATCATCTCCGCGCTTTCGCTTCAACTTTCCAGCAACCATCGAGAAGCCGCCCACGCCCTTGACTCCACCGTCTTTGACCAAGTGGTCAACTGACTCGGAGGCGGGTTCCGTCGGGTCGGAGCCGAGCCAGTGGGTAACCATGCCGCCGCGGCTTCGGGTAGCATGGATGGGATGGGTCGCATCTCCGAGGTCGGTCTCACGGTAGTTGGTAAGGACGGCGAGCTGGCCCGTCTTGGTGATGCCTAGCCACGTGCCTTTTTCTTCCCTTTGCAGGTCTCGGGCGGAGAGGACAGCGGCGCCGGACGGATGGGACCACCAGTGCGGCCGCGAGGTGGGGCGCAGGATGAACTCATCGCGGTTGTCCACGACGATGAGGGCATAGTCAGGGTGGGCGGTAGTGAGAAGAACGATGCACATGGTGGCCGTGCTCCTTGGCGTCGTTCAGTGTGACGAATCTCAGGCGATTCTCGGCTCCTCGTGTGTCGGATTAGACGTCTTTGATGCCGGTCTGAGATGTACCCAATGTCTTCCTCTCTCTTGTTTCGCCTCTGCAGCGGGGGTGTCTTTGATGAACGAGGGATTTCTGCAGATCTTTGGGGCCGACAACTCTTCAAAGTTCGGTATCTTGCTCCTTTTTAAACCTCGGATCTATCATCAGTCCACTTCGAAAAAGGAATGTGATAATCGCTTCGGCACAGCTCAGCTCAGCTTGGCTCCTGGTGTGTCTGCCTCGGCGTTGGAAGGGTGTCATGTATCGTCTGACGGTGAAGCTTGGCGACTGCTGGCAACGCTTCAGTCCACTCCGCAGCGCCAGCGGTGCCGGCCGGGCAGTGACAGCATCAGCGGTTGGATTACCAAGGTCAGGCCTTGCGCCGCAACGGTCCTGGGCTGCTGTTGGGTCGGGGCAAAGTAGCGCTGTGGACCGCCTGACGGTACTGTGACGTGCGGGGATTTGCGGGAAAGTGACTTCGATTCTTGGGGAAAGCCAAAGGAGGGTGGGATGTTCTTGTGGCTGATGAAGGATGGCGCCCCAGAGTATGAATGTGGCGGTGCGCTATGGGCCGACTCCGGCTCCGAAACGAGGCGGGCGGAGATTATATAGTTTCTGCCACTAACGCCGATGGCCTGCGAGGGAAACACAAATGCACCTGTCCGAATTCACAGGTTCCTCGCTCAGGACTCGGCTAGCGATACCCGAGCCGAACGTCGTCGGCATCGTCAGCAGCTTCGTCTTCAGGCAAATCAATTGCCCCTGGCAGACGCATCCATCTTCACCGTCGGGCTACTGTGGGTCTCCCTTGACCTCGAAGCCTCGTCAGCGATTGACTCTACACTCGTCACGAACAGCCAGATGTCCTCCGCGTCGGAGATTTACCATTGGGGCTCGCTTTTCGCATCAGCGGCGATGTGGGAACCCTCGACACCTCTAGCTGCCGTTCAAGAGCCACTATCGCGGCACAAATTGCTCCTGACATATCGTCCGGTGGACGCCGATCCCGGGTCATTGTGGACGCGGGATGCCGAAGGTTCTCTGAGCCAGAGGAGACGGTTTCTCCAAACTTCCGTGTGAACCATTGTAAGGAGCTGCGATTGATCACGAACGTCGAAAGCAGATCCACAAGAAGTCTGGTGTCGAACTTGCAGAATTCGGACTGGGTTTGGCTGTTACTCGCAGTCGGCCGCGCAGCCATTGAGGAAGCAGCCAACCGTATCAGACAATTGGCCTGCAAGTCGCTGGCAAGGATGCCCGCTGCAGCAGTCTTACTGCGTGCGGCGCTGGCGTGTCGGTGCCTCCATCTGAAGGCCGCGACGCCGCAGTCTTACAGTATCGCAACCAAGCTAACCTGCACTAAGACGCAATCTCTGGGGATCATGTCGTGGTTGGCCAGTCTTCTTCAAGCTGATGTTCCGGACCGCGCGTGAGCTTCGTCTTGCAGGTATGGCTTTCAATCTTTTCTGAGTATCCTGTTGCGTGAGTCAATAGGCAGCGTCATCTTGGCTGGGAATCACTCGGACATCGAGATTAAGCTTATCCGTCAAGCCACTCCTTGAGATGATTTCTCGGGCTCAAGACATCAGCATACAACCCCATTTCTGAGCTAGCTAGCCACTCTTCTTGCAGGTCAAATACGTCTCTCTTCTTTCCTGGTATCGGGCTCGATCAGTCATTAAACCCCGAATCCCATGGGCGCGGTACCCTCGAGGCAGAGTTACATCAGCCGCCTTTGCGCCAAGCAGACCCAACCATGAGTTCCCAGTGTCTCAACGACGATTCCCTCGGGCCTGGCGTAGAAGGATGCCGCGGTAACTTCGACTTCACACTTCGCTTTGAGAGAATCTTTCTCGCCATCATTCCTGCAGCTGTATTTGCCGCACTATCGTTACCTCGCATTGCGTACCTCTCTAAGAAACCGCGAATTGTCGGTGCCAAGTTTGTGCAATCAATCAAGTTGGTGTGTGAAGAGCAACCCTCTTCCGCCTTCCCCCAACTCCCCATCCTGATGATTCGATGCCCGACTTACACTAGCTCTAGGCGGTTATCGCGGTCTTCGCAACTCTGCAGTTTGTGCTTCTCATCCTCCAGACCACCAACAATGGCTCCCGCGTTGACGGTTTCGCCGTTTCGGCGTCTGCCCTCACATTCGTTGCCGCCCTATTCATGCTCGGCCTGTCTTATCTGGAGCACTCGAGAGCACCTCGACCATCCATTTTGTTGACGGCATACATCTTTCTCCAAGTGTTGTTCGACATCGCGCAAACTAGGACGTCATGGTTGGTTGCCAGAACGTTTTCAACACAGCTATTCGCTCGCCTATTCACCGCGTCCCTGGCTGTGAAGATTGTGATTCTCCTCCTCGAGGCCCAAAGGAAAACTCGATGGATTCACTGGACCGCGGATGAACACAGTCCGGAAGAGACGAGTGGGCTCTTCAGCCTTGGTGTCTATTGGTGGCTAAATCGTCTTTTCCTCCACGGATATCGCAACGTTCTTTCTGTCCGCGATCTGTACTCTCTTGACCAGGGCATGATCGCCGAGACGATGCAGATCACACTCGATCAAGAGCTCGAAAAGAGCACCTACCGCGGTCAAAAGTACGGGCTCGCCAGGGCTTTGGCCAAGGCCTTGGCTGTGCCGTTGCTGCTCCCTGTGGCCCCGCGAGTTGCCTTGATTGGATTCAACTTCAGCCAGCCCTTCTTCATCCAGACTCTGCTCGAATACCTGCAGGATCCTGAAGCATCGAAGAACACCGGATACGGTCTCATTGGTGCGGCAGCCATGATATATACGGGCATTGCCGTCTCCACGGCGCTCTACAACTACTTTTCACAGCGGTCGCTGTACATGTGCCGCGGTTGCTTATCGGCAGTGATCTACAAGAAAACTACAGAGGCAGAACTCACCGCAGCGGGTGACGCGGCCGCGGTCACGCTGATGAGCACCGATACCGAGCGTATCATCCGCGGTTTCTATGGTCTTCACCAGTTTTGGGCCAATCCCGTCGAGGTTGCTCTTGGATGCTGGCTACTGGAGCGTCAGCTGGGCGTATCCTTCATCGCACCTGTCGTCGTCATCCTGGTGTGTACTGGGATTACCGTCGTCGTTGCCAACTTCACAGGTGAACGGCAATCTCGATGGATGAGCCAGATCCAAAAGCGAGTTGGACTGACCGCCAACGTCATCTCCAACATGAAGTATCTGCGGATTTCGGGCATTACGGAACCCGTCGCTGAATTCGTCCAGAACATGCGTGTCGAAGAGATTCACTTTGGAACACAGTTTCGATGGATGCTCATCGTCACCGCATTAGCAGCACTAGCTCCAGACATGATCTCCCCGGCGATCACATTTGCCTTTGCCGCTTCTCGCCTCGATACTACCACCATCTTCACGTCTTTCTCGTTCTTGGTGCTACTCAACGCGCCCCTGGGCCAGCTGTTCCAGATGGTTCCTGCTGTCATCGCTGGCTTCACCTGTCTCGATCGTATCCAGAAGTTCCTCGAGGCGGAGTCACGGGTCGACTTTAGACAGTCATCTCGTTCTTCCTTGTCCAACGACAGGGCCTCAGACGACACCGCCTTCAGAGACAATCTCGAAGGCATCCCCCTGAAACCCCTTGACAAGAGCAGACGTCACAGCTCGGACAGCAAGGGATCGATTCCGTCTCTCTACATAGTCGATGGCAGTTTCGGGTGGGCAGCAGACAAGATGGTTCTACGAGGTATCACCGCTACGATCCCCGCCTCCCAGTTGACCATCGTCGTTGGGCCAGTCGCCTCCGGCAAGTCGACCCTGTGCAAGGTCCTTCTGGGAGAGGTCCCTTTTAGCAGTGGCCTAGTATCTATACCCTCACGAAACGCAGCCATTGGATACTGCGAGCAAACGCCTTTCTTGTCAAACGGTTCCGTCAGAGACAACATCGTTGGCTACTCTACTTTCAACCAAACCAGATACGATGAAATCATCGAGGCCTGTATGCTACAGACTGACTTATTACTCCTCCCCTACGGTGATGATACCAAGATTGGAAGCAACGGTATCATGCTCAGCGGTGGACAGAAACAGCGCGTGTCCTTGGCTCGTGCCTTGTATCTCAACTGCAACCTACTGATTATCGACGACATTCTCAGCGGTCTGGACAACGACACTGCTAGTGAGGTCTTTCGGCGGGTTTTTGGGTTAGATGGTATCATTCGACGACGGAAGGCGACAGCGGTCTTGTGCACGCATGCAATCAAGTACCTACCCCTGGCCGACCATATTATCGCTTTCGGGACGGGCGGCACCATGGTTGAGGAGGGGACATTCGCAGTCTTGATGCGAGACAAGAAGTACGTTGCCAGCCTTGGAGTCTTGGCAGCAGAGTCTGACGCGGACTCCAAAGATGGCGGTGCTTCCACTGCGAAGAGCAAGGCCGCACCAGGATCGCAACCGAAGCGCCCACCAGCCGTCACTGCGGAGCTGATGGAGAAGTCAAGGCAAACCGGCGATTTCAAGGTCTACGTGCACTATTTCAAGAGTCTGAACCTCTATGCAGTTGCCATCTTTGTTGGTGGTTGCGCCTTGTATTCCACGTGGAACACTTTCCCGACAATTTGGATGAAGTTCTGGACTGAAGACACTCTTCACAAGAGCAGCGCCTATTACGCGGAGTTGTTTGGGATGTTCAAGGCGTTTCAGCTCCTGTGTCTTTTGGTCGCTGGTGTTGCTCAAATCATCTGGATGACTTCGTCCTCGGGCACGATTCTGCATCAGCAGGCCTTGACGACCGTCATAAACGCGCCTCTGAGCTTCTTCACTTCTACCGACTCTGGCGTCGTCACCAACTTATTCTCTCAGGATATGACTCTCATTGATAACGAGTTACCCAATGCTTTGCTCAACGCTGTCATCTGTGGCTTCGACGCCGTGGCCATGGGGGCCGTAATTGCTGTCGCGTCGCCGTACATGTCCATCAGCTATCCGTTGGTGGTAGGACTTTGCTGGATTGTGCAGAAGTTCTACTTAAGAACATCTCGACAACTGCGTTTGCTGGATCTCGAGTCAAAGAGCCCGCTTTAGTAGGTACCTCTTGAGTTTTACCGCTTCAATCGCTAATCTGATCCAGCACCCACTTCCTGGACACCATCAAGGGCGTTGCCACCATCCGCGCTTTCGGTTGGGCAAACGAGGACATCGCACACAACCAGTACCTCCTCGACACGTCGCAGCGCCCTGCCTATCTTCTTGCGATGATTCAGCAATGGCTCGTAGTGGCTATGCAGCTCATGGTCGCATGCGTCGCCGTCATTCTGGTGACACTTGCCACCCAACTGAGGACGAACTCGGGGTTCACCGGTGCCTCCCTTGTTACTCTGATGTCGTGGGGCGAGACGATCGCCATGCTCATTCGGTTTTACACTCAGCTCGAGACATCCATCGGCGCAGTCGCTCGCATCAAAACCTTTGCAGAGAAGGTCAAGCCTGAAAGTCTTGAGGGCGAAGACACTGAGCCACCGGAAGAGTGGCCTGAGAATGGCAGTATTGAGCTCAGAGGTGTATCTGCTTCTTACAGGTGAGTGACTCAAATCACCAGCTTCGCAAAAGCCCCGACTGACCGGCATGCGCAGCAATGAACAGGAGAAATCCAAGGACGGCGACAATACTCCTCCGAGCTTAGCTTTGAAAGATCTCACTTTCTCGATCCAACCTGGACAGAAGGTTGCTCTCTGCGGCCGCACAGGAAGGCAAGTTCACAATCTCTCGTCCTATTCGCCAACGGAACTAACACTCTACAGCGGAAAGTCGTCTCTCATTCTCCTGCTTCTTCGCTTACTCGACCCAATCTCAACAACCTCACAAAACATCGAGATGGACGGCATCCCCTTCCATCGCATCGACCGCGCCACTCTTCGCCGGCGCATCATTGCCGTGCCCCAAGACCCAGTTTTTCTTCCCGACGGAACAACAGTGAAATCCAACCTCGACCCCTTCAACGCCTCCTCAGACGCCGACTGCCTTTCCGTCCTCCACACCGTGCAGCTCTCCGGCTTCGTCGAAGAGCGCGGCGGCTTGCACGAGGGCATGACCGGCGACAGTCTCAGCGCGGGTCAAAAGCAGCTCTTCAGTCTCGGGAGAGCAATCCTTAGACGGCGCTTCAAGGACGCAAAGTACAAGAGACGCAGCGGTGGTATCTTGCTACTGGACGAGGTCAGCTCTAGCGTAGATCACGCGACTGATCGGTTGATGCAGGAGATCATCAAAGAGGAGTTTGGGCGGTACACCATTGTCATGGTATCTCACCGCCTCGACATGGTGATGGACTTCTTCGATGCCGTCATCGTGATGGATAGTGGCAGAGTCGTCGAGACGGGCAGCCCGAGGAAGCTCGTCGAGACAGAGGGAACTCGGTTCGGTGAGCTCTGGGCTATTGAGAACCAAGGCCGGTCAAGGGATTGATACAAAACCGCAAGAACGCCTGCTGCGCGGAGGATGCTTCCAGTATGTGATATTATACTCATAGACTTGGTCCTCAGAAAAGACCGCGACACTGGCCCGGGGGAATATTCAGTCGCCGGAGGGGTTCCAATCACAATGGGCTCCAGAAATTCTCGGACAAGCACATCTGGATTGCCGGTGAACTTGAGATGTTTGCGTGTGCCGTCTGCGTTGGGGATGAATCGAGAATGTTTCGGGACGGAAAGAGGTGCGGCCATCGCGGTAATCTGTGAACTGAGTTGAGCCAAGTCATACCGGAACCAGTCCTCGCAGCAATGGTGTGTCTTCGTTTGCTGAAGGGAATCTTGTTCATCCAATTCTGGTCCAGCTTTTTGCTTTCAATTGTTTCCTCGTCATGGTCAACTGGACCGCGCTGTTCTTCACAGCAGCTCTGCAGCAGTTGAGATGATTCTCATGGAATCAGGCAAGTATGATAGTCACGTAACCTGTGAAGGCCACGAGCTTAGTGTAAGTCTGTTTACTGTGCATGGATGCACTCGGATGAGGGATCTCGCAAGTAAGGTGCTACTCGTGTCGAATGTCCCAACCTCTCAACTCTCTCCAGGTTGCAGATGGACACGCAGGTCTCGTGGCCATAAAGGGTAAAGATTTACTGTGTTTGGAGTCAATATGTCAGCTGTTCAGACCAGAAAGATGGAATCATCTCTCAGGTCATATATCCCATAGGCCCTAGATGTCTCGAGGGTCCGGATACGAGCTCCGAGATGTTACCGGTCGTGATCCAAGCTTTTGCTTGCCGGTTCGTCTCTCTTCAGATCTTGGCGTCACGAGATGCAGTCGCGGTATCTTCTCCTTTTCTAACTTGATGAACACCTCCAAATTTCGTTCAGCGGCGAAAGTCCACCAATTGCTGGGTTCCTTGCCCGTTTTTTGATTTTGCGGTTCCACCAGGAGGGGTTATAGTGGATTGATCGCATTGCATGGTTATTTACCGCGCTGCCGCAAGCAAATAACTTCTGGAGCACAATTGGCGGCATTTGCATCGTCATTTGTGGAGAAACCAAGGGGAAACCGGGTACGCCTACGCGGGCGCGATGGATTGAACAGCGGGCGGAGGGACAGCTCCTGTAGATCCATCGGCGATCTTTAACCTTGAATTTCTATCCGTGAAACTCGTCCTAATCCGGCGTGCGAAGTTCTGCTCGACTTCTTTTTAAAGCCGTCTGTCTCTCTCTGGCGCCCCGAATCGACGGGAAAACCGGCAACTCTAACTTGATTTCACGCATTCGTTACTTCGTGCCGGCACGTCTTCCGTCCATTCCATTTGAAAATGCAGATTTCTCACGCTCTGATTGCGGCTCTGGCCACCGGAGTCTGGGGCCATGGTGTGGTCCAGGACCCCGAGCCTCGTACGGTAAGTTTCGGATCCGAGAACAACCCCCCCGGGACCCCTTTCCGTCCCGGCTCCGAGCTCATTGAGACCTACTACAGACTGGCCCGAAGCAGGAGGAGCTCTGCGGCACTGCCGTCACCGACAAGCTCGAGAGCGGTATGCGACTGGCTCAAAGTCTCTTATGATCGACAACAGCTGATGTTTAGGTTCCGATACAGATGCTGCCGGCCCTATCGAGAACGCCATGGAGGTTGCCGACGCCGACTACAAGTGCAACGCGGATACCAATACGAAGACAACGAGGACAACGTCCGCGTTGTCACGGCCGGAGAGGTCATTCCGTTCCACATCGATCTCGTTGCCGGTCACAGACCCGGCCACGCTGTACGTATCCCGTGATGCAAGTTACTGTCAAGTATGCGCTCAAACGTCAACACAGAACATTTCCGTCATTCACCTTGCAACCAACACCGCCATCGGCGAGCCCCTCATCTCTTGGGCCGACTGGCCTACCGACCACCCCGACCCCCTTGCTGACAGTAAGCTGATCCGAACGCACGCATTGCGCCGGACTCTGGACGCTAACAAGAGGACGCAGCCGACTTCAACGTCACCATCCCCGACGGGCTGGCCGAGCCGTGCAACGTTGGCGGCAAGTGCGCCATCCAGTGGTACTGGTACGCCGAGACCAACAAGCAGACTTACGAGAGCTGCATCGATTTCTACGTTCAAGCTTCGAACGGCACAGGTGCTTCGAACGCCACGAGAAGGGCCATTTCCAAATGGTTCTAGGCTAGCTACGCGTTTATCCTTTCTTCCGGTGCATATTACCCCACTGTTAGGTAGATACTTTAGACATTTCATACATCTCTCCATGAAGGGAACAGCACCTCTTGTTTATCCCCCCCCATCAGGTCTCTTTTTCAATTTGGGGAGTGGTGCTCCCAAGATGACATTTGAACCGTCGAAAAATCTCACAGCTGATTGAACTCAGGCAGCTGCCCCGCGACATCACCAGGCCTCGTGACATAACATTCCGCATAAAACCAGCCATCTTCCTCCATCCCTGCCGTTTCCAAACCCCTGGCTCGCACATCCTCGACGGCGGCATGCTGCTCGTCCCAGCACGTGAACCTTCTCTGCCGAAACGACCGCCCTTGCACGTTCTCTGTGACAAGACCGTACCTCTCCTTCAGTGCAGTTGCAATCTCGTCAAACGAGAATACCCTCAAGACGAAGGTTACCATCCACACCCTGGAAGGGTGGTCCACGGCGGCCAGAATGCGAGAGAAGGTACGCATGCCGACATACCCTACACCACCCGTGCAGACGATTACCTCTGTATCTTTCAGCCCTTCGCGCAAGTGGAGTGACGGGTCGGAAATCTCCAGATTCTCAGCCCAGCCGTTCTTGAGCAGGCCGGTTCTTACAGCGTACTTGATCGCCTCGGGAGCGACATCGAGACCTAGGACTTCGACCGCTGGACGACAGAGCTTGAGGGCAAAGAACTGCTTGTCTGACGCGAACTGCTCCTGCACCGAGAGCTCGGACGAGGATTCGTAATGTTGTGACAGGCAGTCGAGGTCTACGTCACATCGGAGGAGTGCCGCGTTGATTCCGTATGAGCAGCACACATCGAGAACTTTTCGACGCTTGAACTCTTCGTTGGCGTTGTCCCCCACGGTAGTCCCCGAAGACGCCGACAGTTTGAGGACCTCTTCCACGAAGGGGAGCGCATGTTGCGGGATCTGGTACTGCAACGGCCCGAGGGCTCGGAAGTAGGCGCGCGGATCCGGCTGGCTGTAAATAGAACTGAAGTCCGCCTTGCGTGTGTTGGTGAACTGCTCGGGGCACTCTTCAGTTTTCATCCTGAATAGGGCGAGCTCGAGAGTTGTGAGCGGGTGTAAGAGATATCTGTCTGGAAAATGTTGTAACTTGAAGAAAAGAGTCGTCTCATAGAAAGCATGAAAAGAAAGCTGAAGTGGATTGTTCGTTGGAGTAGGACATGGCCCCTATAAGCACCAGCGCCGGTGAGTATGTTCCCGGCTTGTGATTCAAAGTACAAGAAGGAATCGCACTCGTCTTCCTCATCTCACATGCGTCCGGGTCGAGATCGACGTTCCTACTGACGTATGCCTCCATCAACTCCCGACCTGCATAGGAATCTTGCTTAGAAGTCACATCCCCCTCCCACATCCCCCTTGGCCTGCGGCACGGCCCGTGGTCCCCTTTCCCTGAGTCTCAAGGTCCAGATTCTTTCGGCTACTGACAGCCACATAAAGTGGAGCGTCTCCTGCCCCTGGAATGCAGGATTCCCAGACGAGGTGAATCTATGCTCGATTGCGTAAACCGCTGAGGTAGCGTCATGTACTGCAAAGCAACCCTCAGACGGTGCGCGATTTTCCTTCATGTACACGTTTTGAGCCAATCCCGAACGGGCAAAAGACGTAATCCCACGGACTGACATAACGAGCCGGTAAGTTGAGGGCCTCAATCTCTGGCCAAGGTGATGATATTCAAGGCTACACCTACCCGCTTGAACTCAGAAAAAGCTGGCCCGGAATCTGCAGTACGCATTATCAAATTATATGGTAGAACCTCGCCATTACATATTCACATGCTCCTCACCACCTAATACTGCCCCAGAACCTGGATCTGAGGCGTCTTGAAAACATCCCAGTTGTCTGCATGGGTGGGGTCACCGAACGGCCGGAGCGCGGCAAAGCGCATAGTGTAGTTGCCAGACGCGATCTGCGTACCATTTCCCAGCTTGCCAAACCACCAGTGCTCGTTATAGCTAGCGGCTGTATTGCGGGAGACATCGGTCGTCGGGTAAGTGAAGGTCTCGTCCGGGTCATACTGCTCGGGGTCAAAGATCTCAACCTGGCCGGAACCGACCCAGGAAGCGACGGAACCAACGTAGCCGTTCACTCCTACAGCAGGCGGGTAAGCCCACTGACGCTCAGTCCAGCCGGCTTCGTAGATATCCCAGCGGATCTGGCGAGTTCCCCAGAGAAGCTTCTGGAAGATCTTGGGAAAATCCTGGGCACCGGTGCTGAGGTCGAAGGTGTAGGAGGCCTTCTCAGAGATGGGGACCTCCGCCGTGGTAGAGACAGATTGGGGCCAGCCGGCTTCGTGAACACCGCCCAGAGTGTTACGAAGATCGGCGCCGACTCCGGCATAGGGAACGGACACCTGTTCGCCGTTGCTGCCCTGGATTACCACCTTACCCCCATAGAGCGGCAGGCCCGCGGCGTTCCAGCCCAAGTTGTCGGGGTTTTCAAAGTTGACTGACACAGTCTTGCTCTCACCGGACGTCAGGGTGAAGTCGCGAGGCAAGCTTATCTCAGGAGTGTAGGTCTTGGGCGACAGCTGGGCGAAAGTCTTCACGCGCTTCGTTCCAGGGAGATCACCAGTGGGCGGGATCCAGGCGAGAGCGTCAACACCTGCGTTGGGCTGGATGGAAAGCTTGTAGGTGATGTCCGACTTGCCGTTGTTGGCAACAGTGATATCGTGGTAGCGGCTGAAGTAGCGAGTGTCATTGAGCTGAATCTTGTCGAACTCCAGCTGAGTATCGTATTTCAGGACCTTCCAGGCATCGATCATGCCGTTGCCGACCTGAGCCGGGGGCGCCGTATAGCCGTAGTCAGTGGCGGTCCCATCAGACCAGGGCAGAGCGTAGCCACTGGAGATGATGCGACGGGACAGGGCGCGAGCGAATTGTTTTCCCTGAACGCTGCGGCCGCCGTGCTCACTGATGTAAAGAGCGGCTACGCCAGCAACGTACGGGCAGGCCATTGAGGTTCCGCTGAGAATTGCGTAACTGCCATCCAGATATGTCGAGAAGATGTTCCCACCAGGAGCAGCGACATCGGGCTTAAGCTGATTATCATACAACATACCCCAACTGGTGAATGTGTTGGGTCGGTTGCCGGCGGGATAATCCAGGGCAATGGGGACCTCAGGGTTGACGGAGAAGTCGGCTGTGACGTTGGTGCCGGCCTTGATGGCTTCAATGATGGACTCACCAGACTCAGCGGTAATCAGGGCAATCTCAGAATCAGTGTTGCTAGTCCCTGGGGTTGTCATTGGAGAGGCGTTGTTGTAAATGAGGATGTACCTGGCACCAAGAGCAGCGAGATTCTCCTGCTTGGCCTGAAAGGTGCAGGTTCCCCTGCGAACCAATGGAATCCTCCCGGTCAGGTCGGGGCTTCCCTCGGGGTATGGCTCGCATCCATCGGCCACTGCTTCAGTGTCGGTATTGAGAGCGACAATGGGCCAGTCGACGATGGTGTTAGGAAAGTAGCTCTCAGAGGGGAGGTAGCCGATTCGGACAGTCACAGTGTCGGAGCCGCCAAAGGTAGCCTCAAAAGGAATAGCAGGGAGAACCTCGGTGTCGATCGAGGCGACTGCGATAACATTCTTTCCAGAGGAACCGGAGCTGCCGTAGAAAGGGCCGGCTGATCCGCTGTTACCGGCCGAGATTGTCACGACGACACCCTCTTCAACGAGTCGCGACGCCACTGTTGCCCATGCGTTGTTAGACCATCCATTAGCTCCGCCAATGCTTGCCGTAATGATGTCAACGCCGTCATTGTACGCAGCAAGGAAAGACTCGATGAGAGTGGCTGTATCGGTAGAAGCGGCGTTGGAGAAGACCTTGTACGCGTGCAGCGTGGCTTCGGGTGCAACGCCAGTCCAGCTGGCAGCCGTGAGTTAGCAAACCCGATTGTTTGAGTTACGGAGAAAAGCGTACAAGTCGTTCTTTCCGGCGATGATACCGGCAACATGAGTTCCGTGTCCCCGGGTGTCAAGCGGATCCTCATCCGGGGCTTTCGGTCCGCTCTGCGGGTACAGGCCGTCGCCGACGAAGTCGTGGCCGGCGGCAACCTTGAAGCCAGGACCAAACCCACCACCAAGGGCCGGGTGATTGTACCAGATGCCGGTGTCGACAACGCCGACCTTGACGCCTTTGCCGAAGATTCCCTGAGCGTGGAGCTTGTTCACCCCGGTAGCGTTGTGCGTAGTATACTCGGGCGCATCCTCGGGAGCCGCAGCTTGGGGCTCCCAAGGCGCGAGTTTCACCTCCTCATTGAGCCACACGTTGAGGACGTCGGGAAGCTCTAGAAGTGACTCCAGTGTGAACTTCTCTGTCTCAACGCTCGCACCGGAAAAGACATCGCTGGCGAACTCCCTCACAACTGTAATGCCATCGGTCGATGCGACGTTCTGACGCCGGCGACGGGCGCTAGATCCCTAGAAACGGCGAGTGTCAGTTGGGGACTGTGACCATGTTGCAACGGGCACTTACAGGAGCATACTCGATGATGAAGCTCTTAGCGACGAACGTCACAGCTTCATCATCAGCGTCGGCTGGTTGACGAGAAGATATAGCCGCAACGCCCCCGAGATGGAGAGCGAGGACAAAGGCGGATACAGTGGCCGTGAGACGCATCCTGCCAACTTGCTAGGTCAAAATTCAAAGAGAGGCGAGACAGCAGAGGGCGGGGCTGCCCTAGGAGATCATCAAGAAGGTGGTGTCGCAGGCATCGCGGTCGATTAAGTAGTCGTCCTCAGAAGTGGAACGCATTTCGGTTGTTAGCCACAGCCCTTGGCGCCAGACGTTGAAATCGGTTTGTGAGCGACGCGGTCTGCAGGAAGCTCGTTGTGGGAAAAAGGTGTGGTCAAGCAGGAGGATGCCACCTAGCTCATTTCCACCTGCAAAGACGTGATGCCAGGATCCAACATCACGCCCGGTCGTCGTAGCTGGACATTGCGTCCAACAAGCTACCCCTGGTATGTTCGTGCCTACGTCCTATGGTCGCGTCGCAAACGGAGAAACAGAGTCGAGAAGTGTAATGCACGCCAAGACGACGAAGACCGGGGCTGGATCTAAATGTTGCTCTTGCGCGTTACCTTTCTCCGCCATGTCGCGATGCGCTCGACGTTGTTATCAATCAATCAGACGGTGCAATTTCCCGCTGATTTGCCCCCAACCAAGTCTTTGTCGCCAACGGCGCGGATGATGCGAGCCGAAGGGACGTTGGTCTGCCAAGGCCATAAGAGCTTCCTTCTTGGGACCAGGCGGATGGAACGGCCCAGCACATGCAGGGGCCAATAGTTCGACTTCGAATGGCGTGCGGACTTTGGACCTGCCATCTTGAGATGGTGCTTCGGGGTCATCTGGTGATGGTTGATGGGATCGAGCCGAGACCAAAACCGGTCCTGGTTGTTTGTCTGCTCACATACTCTATATGCGCCAGGACATGGGAGAACCAGGGCACGAGTCGTTGGAGTCGCTTTGCCGAGAGGCTAAGCCTGTTCCTCGCCGGATACATAGCGATGGGTTGCGGGAGTATATTCCTCAGCTGAAGTTTGTGAATTCGAAAGCTTTGTACGTAGCTTAGGTTCGAGATCGACCGGTGACCAGAAGTCGGGATGCTGGGTTGAAGAGATGCTGACGACAAATCACGAGCACATCCACGGCATGACGAGGGGATTGACTGAGCAGGATTATGAAAGCATAACAGGTTCTCCGCCGCTTCCATCGTCCAGAAGACCCCAAAGTCAACTGGAAAGACGTTGTCATTGACGGGAAAGACGTTCGAGGTGGCTGAACTCCTGAAGGAACGCGGAGGAGGGCAAACAGGGGCGCGTCCCCACGTCAAGCTATTTGACATTCTCTAGCTTCAATAGGCAGCTTGAATGGCGATCTCTCCACTTATCTCGAGGATTGAAGTAGTATATCTAGAAGCGCTCATTGGTTCGTTTTCTTCATCGCTTTTTGTTGAATCAACGATGCTCGTTCCATTGCGCAGCAGCAGAGCACCGGGAGTAGGGAACTTGCAAAGAAACCATGCCGTAAAACAAAGTGTAGCACCCGTGTTCCATTCGAGACGATCGTTCAAGGCGTCAGTCATGCCTCTCGGTCATTAATCCTCCGCTTCACGGCAGCACGGAGACCGATGCGTGAAAAGGTACGAGGACTCAATCTTGGTCTAGAACCCGCAGCTCTTCTTTGGCCGGCTACCCCCGCAGCAAGGGTCTTGGCCTCGCCGCGCCCGTTCGGCACGCCTTGCGCCCCAGTAAATTGCAAATCATGTCAGGAACACGTTTGTTACCGGCCCTGACATACTGACCAACGACGACCGCAAAGTTCGCACTACACATAGTGCTCAGTAAGGTGGGGCCCTCAGTCTATCTGAGCCAGCTCAGGGCAGTGCAGATACTCGTGCAGAAGCGTGGATGGTCTCATCGGAGTAGATGCTGACGGTGTGCCATGCCCGGTCGGGGTTCGCGCTGCTGGCAGGGGAGGCCAGATTGCACCGCAGATAAAATAACGATTTGGAAGACGGGCGCAATTTCTGTGCCTGGCGCGACGTCTTCTATCGAAAGCCAGTCATCGATTTCTTAGACAAAATAAAGTCAAAATAGAGCAATTGTTGTTCTAAGTCTGCTTTCTCTGCAAAACCCCTGAGCCATTCGGCGAGGCCTACCTCCGGGAGATAGCTCAACCCATGCCCATGTAGCCTGGTTGGTATACTTTCAGAGATCTCTCATCCGCCTATCACTCGCAATCCGCTTCGCCGAGTCGCGCGATTAGCAATTTGCAAATGATCAATATGAAATCCCAAACGAACTGGAGAGACACTGCCGCGGCTCAGACACATTTCCCTGACTGTATGTTGGATGGCTCAATCAGCACATCGATCAGCATTCCCTACTTACTGCTGCCATTCTTTGGGACCAGTACCTGCGTCCACCTTGTAGAACCGTGATCGGGGCCGAGATCTGTCGGATTACCAGCATATCCAGGGTCCCAGCGGACCGGCATTGATCCAGCCGTCCTTTGCCGTTCGGGCCAGCGTTTGCCGTCTCCCCTCACCTCGGTAGCCCAGTTCCGAGGTTTCCGTATTCCGAGTGTCATGCCGAGTCCGGCCGTCGTCCGACTTCCTAAGAAACAAAGCCTGGAACGAGTACAACACGCTCATGTCCCTTAGTCTCCTTCAGAGATCTCTCTATTCGTTTGAGCATATACATCGTATTGAATGATGGCGCTGTCCAACCTCCTTTGCATCGATGACATCGAGAAGGCCGCATCCAAAGTCCTGGCGAAATCTGTGAGAGGTATATCCCAACTATTGCTGGTCTTTTGTGTGCGTCTAGACTAAGATCGATCAAGATTATTTCAACGACGGAGCTGAGGATGGAATTGCTCTAAGAGAGAACATATCAGCTTTTGACAAGTACAAGATCCGACCGAGGATTCTTCGAGATGTTTCTCGGGTTGAGTCGGGCAAGCAGGCATTTGGGTCTACGATGTCGTTCCCGCTTGCGATCGCGCCGTCTGGTATGCAATGCATGGCGCACGACGAGGGAGAAAGTGCCACCGCGCGTGCTGCCACGAAGGCCGGGGTTTTCATGGGCGTCTCTACCTTTGCGACTACCTCGCTAGAAGACATCAAGGCGGCAGGCGACGAGTTTGGCGACAACGTGTACATGCTACAGCTCTACGTCTTCAAGAACCGCAAGACGACCGAGGACTTGGTGAGGAGGGCCGAGGCAGCCGGCTACAAGGCCTTGCTTCTCACATGCGACACCCCAAAGCTTGGCAATCGATACTGCATGACTAGGAACGACTTCAAGATGCCCTCTCACCTAACTCTTCCCAACTTCGGGAAGCAGAGCGTCAGGCCGTTGTTGGCTGAGATGAGCGGAGAAGACCTAGCTGCACAGTCGGATCCGAACGTCAATGGTATGTCCTTCGCATCTCTGTGAAATGGCGTCGCTGACAAAATTAAGATGACTCAATCACCTGGGATGAGACCCTCTTGTGGCTTCGGTCGATCACCAAGTTGGATATTTGGCTGAAAGGGTGCACGACGGCCGAGGACGTCATGCTGGCGGTCAAATCCCCTGCCAACATTTCCGGCATCATAGTCTCGAACCACGGAGGCAGACAGTTAGAGTCCGCTCTGTCGACCCTCGACTCTCTCCCCGAGTGCGTTGAGGCAGCGAAAGCGTCCGGCAGGCACATTCAAGTTTGGCTTGATGGCGGCATTCGCAAAGGAAGTGACATTTTCAAAGCTCTAGCCCTAGGGGCGGATGGCGTCATGATCGGGCGAGTTCCCCTCTGGGGTTTGACAGTCGGCGGCGAGGCAGGGGTCTCGAAGGCCCTGCAAATTCTGAAATCTGAGTTCCAGCATACAATGGCCTTGGCTGGCTGCAGAAACCTGGGGGATATCACCTCATCTAGCCTCTCAAAGAGAGTAGAAGGGGGTTTTTACGCAAGGCTTTAGACACCAAGACTCCTAACAGTATCAGTGACAGCTGCCCTTGTTCGACTCGGAGCGGAGTTTTAAGACCGCAGTGCGTCTTTTGCTCACTGCCCTCGCAAAAAGCAGGTATCAACTTGGGTTTCTGTTTCACATATGAGCACAGTTATACTTCAAGTGAAATTCAATTCTCATCTTCGTTGCTGTAGTCTATCTATAAGAGGAAACGACGATAGGGTGATCTCATAGCTGCGTGAATATTCGCCCTGATTTGTCCGATGATGCACAAATTATTAGACATGGTTCCTTGGTGCAGTTTCAGCCAACCAACTCCGTCTTTCGTTCCTGGGCGTGGTGACACTGGAGCTCTCAGAAGTATCAGCGGCGCCGGCGTTGACTGTCCATCTGTCCTTTTCGCCACCTTTCGCAGTCTTTCTTTCGAGGTATGCCGCCTCGATAGCTTCCAAACTTTGATTTTTCGTCTCTCTCATCCAGATCCAGGCAACCACAACAGCCAGAAGTGAGCTGCCACCAAAGAAGAAATACGGTCCATACGTCGACGCGGCGAGGAATGGCGGAGTTGTCAGAGCCACTACGAAGTTGGCGAGCCAGTTGGCACTTTGCCCCAGTGCCGCACCGCTTGACCTTGTTTCCCGCGGAAGACTCTCCACCAAAAAGGCTCGAATGCAAATCCCCCACGTCATGTTGAAGGCGACCGCAAACAGATAGATCGAGACAATGACAACCCATCGTCCAGCGCCGCTGTCATCGTGTACTTGGTCCGCCGCATACATGGACCCCATCAGAAACATGACAATCGTAATGCCCACCCCGCCGACTAGGAAGCAACCTCGCCGACCCCATTTGTCCGCGAAAATCGTACCTGGGATCGTCACAACCATGAGCACTAATGCCGTGACACCTGAGGCCAGGAATGTTGCCTCCTCAGAAGCCATGCCGGCTTGGCGGAAGAGAAGAGGGGCGTAATACAGTATTCCGTCGATCCCGGAAGTTTGTTGGACGACCATCAAGAAACAGCCAAAGGCCGTGCGGGAGCGATACTCTGGCGACAGAGCCTTTCTGAAGTCTTTGAAGGTCTCTCTGATGTTCTGTGCCATGCTCAAATCCGAAGAATGCACCAGAACCTGATCTTTCTGCGACATCATCTCCTGTTTCTCTTCTTCGCTGATCCCAAGCTGAGAAATAATCAACCGCGCCTTGTCGACTTTTCCCTTGGCAATGAGCCATCGCGGCGATGCCGGGACGAGAAGTGTTGTCGCTGCGAATCCAAAAGCAAGGATTGACTCGACGGCCAAAGGTACACGCCACGACGCCGACGAGTCGGCGATTCGGCCGGTGCCGTAGCACAAGAAGTATCCGACCGAGAGACCAACGGTGATCATGAACTGAGAAAACGCGACCCAGAAGCCTCTCGTCTTTGCTGGAGTGGTCTCGCATATCTGCACGGCAACGGTGCTGACGAACAATCCAGTTCCGAGGCCTTTGACGGCGCGGCCTGCGATGAACATGGCGAGATGCATCGCTCCACACTCGATTGCAGCACCCATACCGAATACAGCGGCCCCAGTTGATATTATGAGGATGCGTCCGAGTTGATCTGCCAACATTCCAGCTAGCAAGGCACTGATCATTCCGGTAATCAGCAGTGTCGACACGACAGCGCCGTGAATAACTGCCGAGAACTCGCCAAAGGACTGCTTGAACGTCGCCATGGCTGTTATTGGTCCTATGCTACCAGTATCAAGGCTGAATGGATGTGAAGTCAGCCATGGATCATCTGATAAGCTTCAAGAAAGAAGACCTACCCCCAGAGCATGGTGACAGCCCCTGTGGCTATGGACGCTCTGACGTAAAGTGCCGGCATCTTGTTGAAACGCATTATGTCTTTTCTGAAGTGAAGACAGAATCATGGGCACAATCAGATGATTATCAAGTGCATCCTGAACAGATCAAGATGTGCTTCCTGGGGACGTTATATCAGATGCCAGGCTTTCACTTTGACTCAGTGGCTGCATCCAAGCTGCACAGAGAGATCGATCCCAATTCTCTATCCAGGTGTGACAACCGAACGGCGTTCCCACATCGAGAAATCCGACGTGAGCCACAGCTGGCACGATGACCACTAAGGCATCGTGTACCATGCTCGTGAAAACTTTTCTTGGTGTGTTCTTCCCATTCTGGTCACGCAGTTGATAAGGCCTCGGCTTGGTTTCCAGTACTCGAAGCCGTCTTACACAGCAACCACGACGCAAACAGCACCGGCTTGTCGGGATTCCCGGTTATGGTATGGCCGAGTGAGTTTCCGACTGTCGGCAGCTGCCGCGACAGCAAAATTACCAGATGAAGAAGAAGGCGGGATATGACTCGAGTCATTTGGCGCCACCTGCTGCACTATAATGGGTGAAGCAAGTTCTCTGGCCTCAGCAATTATCTCTTGAGTGGCATTCGTCCCGAGTCCGCTTCGTTGAGTTTTGTTGAGTCCCACAGATATTTCGAGAGCTCCGAGACAGCGCCATTCGCTATTTGGCCTAGAATCAACGCCAATCAGTCCGGGACACTTCGTCCATGTCGACTCTGAGGGTATGCAGTAGTCAGCATCAAGGTCATTCAGAAGGCCCCTAACCTAGCAAGGCTAGCGGTATGAACCCGCCGGAACGCCAAAGACTGGAGCTGACAAGACTATGCCAGTGTGATTCCTCACGCAACTAGTCTGTTAGTCAACAACGTGTATCATATGATCATGCGCTGCTGACTCGAGATTTCAAGATCGATCCTGCGTCTCGGATCTCTGTGGACTTTCTACTTCTGTTCGCCCCATACGTACTGATCTGCTTTTTGTTGTGAACCTCATGCTCAATGGCTAGAGTTTACCCAACTGAGCACGTAAACTTGTACCTGCACTCTCAGGAAGATGCGGTCCTCGTTCCAGCTACTGCTCACAACAACGCAATAACAAGCCGACCCCATTGAATAGTCCGCAGCGCGTAAGATGCCCTCACATCATGGATGGCGGGTCATCCCAACCGCGTGGAAGGCGCATGTCACGGGCCTACCACTCTAATCTACGTCTGTTCTCCTATCAAGGGCTCAATATTTTTGGAGACTGCCCAGGCAGGACTTCTTGTGTGTGCTTGTAACTTTGTGCTTGTAAGTTTCGTCCTCTTCATGATGGGCACGAGACACCCAACTAACATCATACGCCGAAGTCATCAGCGAGACTAAAACTCGCTTGAATCTGAACCATGTCCCCCTCTGGCAGAACTTTGGCTTAGCCACAGACGAAAACAGCCTTCTACTTCCCTTCGGTTCATTTTGCACGGCAGATGTTTTGCACGGCAGATATCCGAGCCTCGACAGACTTTGACGAGGACTCAAAGAGCAACGAACTGCTCTGACTCTCGGGGAAAGTCGTGAATTTCATCACTTCGGTAATGGTATCACTTCGGTAATGGTATCAATTCCGAGGGTTGCTCCCGACCGGCAGGATAACGCTTGTCTCTGGGCGTGACGCAAGAGCTCCTGCTCCAAAGATGGTCGGAGCTTGAGTTGGAGTTGCAGAGCTGGTACGATAGTCTGCCTTCGAAATTCTCACCGAGTGCAAGGACAAGATATGAAGGCGACCCCAGGTCTTGGTACGATATACCAATGTGTGCGGCAACGATGCAGAGCTATCTCATGGCACGCATTTTGCTGCTATTGACCCAGCCCCAAGAATCTACAGCGATTAGATCCACAGTCTCAGCACGTTTAAGGTCATACCGAGTGATACAGAAAGAGGCACTGCACCATGGGAAGGAAATATGTGGGATAAGTCTTTCGAATCCCCCTGACTCTGTCCGCATTCATGCAGCTCTTCGTAGCCGGGCAATCGTTCCATGAACGACCGGAGCAGAAAGTGGTCTTGGGGTTGCTTTGCGGCATTGCGACAGAGTTGGGATGGGCGACGAAGTATCAATTCGAAAGCAGAGGGATGAGTGGAAGGTCAATAATGAATAACGGACAAAGCACTTCGATGCAGTATAGCGGTAGACCAGGACGCAGTCTAACATGACAGCGAAGTTTCCAGCCTAACGTATCGGAGGGAACCCATGAGAAGTATTGGCGGCGAAGACAGAGAGGTATGTCTAGAGGCTCCCGTGCATTCTCAATATTGAGACCGTATCAGCTTGGGTGCTGGGTACGGTACCCGTTTGGTCCTTAGTCAGTCCCGAGGTGTTCGTATTGAGCCTCATCAGGTATCGACGGGTTGCTTCTTACGGTTGAAAGCTCGGAAAATCCAGCGGGAATTCCGGGCAAAAGGACTTCCCTCCCTACGCCTGAGAACAAAACATAGTTGTGTATGTCCATCTTACTCGGGGAACCTTCTCGCAGCGGATAGCTCCATTATTGGCCCATGGTAATCTCCGTAATAAAAGGGGTTCTTGACTGCGTGCGACAATACGGGGCACAGCGCTCTAGAAGCGAGTAAGAAATTCAATCATCGAGTGTCTAAGCCCACTTACCCGCTGCCCAGAGTCTTGACAGTTCAAATTGTGGTTTAGCTCGGCCAAAAGCCGCCGATTCTGGTGTTTTGTCCGCACTATAGGCCCTTGGCTACTTTATCGGACCCTGCGAGGCCTCACTTAGACTTGTTATTAAAGTACGGAGAAGGTTTCCAGCCATTTGGGATCATGGAATCTCTCCAGCCCGTCATTCTTTCAGTGTCTTTCCTCAGTGTCTTTCCTCAGTGTCAACTTCAGTGACAACTCAAGTTCGCGCTGGCGTGATTCGAGTCCTTCGTTTACATCGATTTCCACGCATCCATTCTTTTACAGAACCAACCCACATTCCGGCACCTCACCATGCGTTTCTCAGCCTCCGTCCTTCTGGCTGCTGCTGCCGCCGCAACCACCGCTTCCGCCCAGACCGTCGTCGGCACTGCGTACGGTTTCGCGACCGGCGTCACCGGCGGTGGCGATGCTGCCGCTGCCGTCCCGTCCTCCGCTGAGGAGCTGCGTGAATGGCTTTCCGACGACACTCCTCGCACGATCGTCCTCGACAAGGAGTGGGACTTCACTGGCAAGTCCGCCACCGGAGAGGGCTGCGATCGCAAGAGCTGCAGCGCTTCCAACGGTGGCCAGCTGTACCTCGGAGACCTGTCTTGCGGATCCAGCGACAACTTTGCGGCCTCTGTCACCTACGACGTCGCCGGTACCGAGCCCCTGGTCGTCGGCAGCAACAAGAGCATCATCGGCTCCGGCGGCAAGGGTATCCTGAACGGCAAGGGTCTGCGCATTGCGAAGAACGCCAAGAACGTCATCATTCAGGGCATCACCATCACCAACCTCAACCCCGGCGTTGTCTGGGGAGGAGATGCCATCGACCTCCAGGGTGGCAACGACGGTGTCTGGATCGACCACAACAAGATCTCCTTAATCGGCCGTCAGTTCGTCGTCAGCCACTACGACGGCTCCCGCTTCACCATCTCTAACAACGAGTTCGATGGTGTCACCGACACTTCCGCCTCTTGCAACGGCAACCACTACTGGACCATGATGCTCATCGGTGACGGAGATCAAGCGTAAGTTTATCAGGCTCTGTCAACCTTGATCCAAGAATACTGACTTGCCTAGCACTATTGATCGTAACTACTGGCACGACGTTTCTGGCCGTGCCCCGAAGCTCGGTGACAAGGGTACTTTCCAAGTGACCAACAACCTGTTCAGCTCTATGAAGGGCCACACTTTTGAGCTCTACTCCGGCACCGTCGCACTCATCGAAGGCAACGCTTTCGAGTCCGTCGACACCCCTTACGGCGACGAGGCCTTCTCCAACAGCTTCAACGTTCCGGATGCTTCCTCCGCCAGTGCCTGCTCTTCTCGGATTGGTCGTGCCTGCGAGGTTAACAGCGTCGACTCTAAGTGTGGCAAGTGGATTGCCCTGAAGGAAACCAACGCTCTTTCGACCTTCTACAAGCTCAAGAACTACCTCGTCAAGCCTGTTGCTGCCACCGAGGTTCCCTCCCTCGTCTCCGGTAGCGCCGGTCCCGCCAACGTTGGTACCTCCTCCGCATCGACTCCTGCTGCCTCCGCCGAGGAGACCGCCACCGAGAATGCCACCGAACAAGCCGAGGAGGCTGTTGTCGAGCAGCCCGCCACTGAGGAGGAGACCACTACTGAGGAGCCTGCTGCCGAGGACTCCGGCTCATCTTCCGGCGTTTCTGCCCAGCCTTGGGGCCAGTGCGGTGGAAACGGCTGGACTGGACCTACTACCTGCGCCGCTGGTACGTCTTGCGTGGTTCAGAACGACTGGTACTCTCAGTGCCTGAGCTCTGCTGCTAGACGCAGCATGAAGTCTCTCCGCCGAATCTAGGGGAGCTATTTGAGACTTCACTTTGCATATAACGCCCAACCTTGGGTTCTCTGTAGATATAATAGAGGCTTCCACCTCATGTATTCGTACTGGACAAAAGTAGCTTCAATTCCCATACAATGACCCGCGTGTGGGTGCACGTTATCCAAATGAAGTGTTCTTCCATTGATGCGCGGTTAAGAGTGAGATTATCTTCAAAACTTTAAACCCTTTCTAGTAGGCTGTACATGTAACTAGTTTGGAAACTGCGGTTTCAAAATATACGACGGTCAAAACCATCAAAAAGTAACTCCAGATCCAAATAATCGACGTAAATACTGTTTGGGATGACCTTTGCATCCCAAGAAACTATATACAACAAGGCCGTCAATATCCAGGACGATATGATGAAAGAAGTAGATACAAGAGCTCACATAAAATTCAACCAACAGTTACAGATGATCATGTTCCTCCTCCCCACCTATATGCCTCTGGCTCGCACAGTCCCACTGCCAGGTGATCGCCCGCTCAAACCCCCGCTGTCCTTCTTAGAAGAAGTTAAGAGTCTGACCAGCGGTGTCAATGACCTTGCTCTTGACGTTGACCTTGCCATAGAGATTGTACTTGTAGGGACCTTGCTGGAGCCGAAGTCGCCCTTACGGGCGCTGTCCTCACCGCCGCCGTAAGACATGTCAGAAACGGTGGCGTAGCCGGCCTCCTTTGAATCGGCAGACAGAATGACCTTCTTGGAGGAGTTCTCAAACACCGAAGACTCGAAGACTCGATGCGCACCTGGGCACCCATGCGGGTGTTGACTCCCGTTGAGCTCTTGCTAATGATGAACAAGATTATGGATTTGTCCTACTTACCTTTGCTGTAGGAGTTTTTCGAGATGTGGACTGTTCCGAAACGAACGGATGGGTTGCGAGAATTGACGTTGTTCCAGTAGCTTCAGCTGTAAGTCACCTCAAACCCGATATCTGTCATTATCTTCCGAGCAGAATCTGCCTCTCATGAGAGCCTTACCGTGAAGCTTGCGCTTGCCGCTGGTGTTGGTGTCGACATGGCCAATAAGAGATGTCTTGTGATGGTCGTGGATGTAGGTATTGGAGATGGTCAACCAGTTAGAAACCTTTGTAGTATCCAAGATACTATCTATCGTAGTAGTCCTTTCCTGAGCTCTGGTCCGAAGACAAGGCGCAAAGGTCAACCCGGACGTTGGTGGAGGCTTCGATACCAAAGGCATCGCCATAAGCCTCCTTGACCTTTGAAATGGCCAAGTTGCGTACGATAACGTTCTTGTCGCCCTTGATGTAAAGGCCGGCGCCAACAACCTTGGAGCCCTTCTGGCCTACGATAGTCTTGTCCGAAGCAACGCGAACCTTAACCTTAGCGTTCCCCGAGATGGAGCCCTTGACGACAATGTTCAGCTTGCCGCTGGATTCAGCGGTCTTGGTGAACTAGGCAAGTGTCGAGACAGTGGTCGTAGAGCCGCCCTTACCTCCAGTAGTTCCGCCGTTGGTGCTAGCATAACTGATGTTGCAGGATTCGGTGATGGACGCGTGCTTGATGATGAGGTCTGACGACTCCTCGTCGACAGTGGGAGTAGGAGCTGCCGAGGCGACGTCCAGGAGAGCGAGCTTGAGAATGTTGGAAAACTTCATTTTTGAAGTTTAAAGTCTGCGGAAAGTTGAAAGTTTTGGAGGTTGTCTGTAGAAGGCAGTTTTTGGAAAGAATTGGAAGATTAAAGATTGAAATAAACAGAAAAGTGACTATTATTGACGATAAAGTTTGTTGAAGGCCTTGTATGGAAGGAAGTACAGACCAGTACTCTTTATAATTGTCTTAAGATGCTGGGATACAACGTCATAGATGTAATGTTCTCCCCATCTCAGCTCAGTTGCGATTCCAGCCAAACTGTTTATTTCGGCACCGTAGCGTTGGCATTGCGTTGGCATCATTTCCATGCCTGAATGCCAATTGACACAATTTCAACACGATGGTGAGATCCACTGCGAAGCCCGAACCTGCGGTTCTCATAGATGTACATTGACTTATAGTCTGTTCCAGGCTATCTCCCTTAGTGCTTAGGCGCAGGTAGTTTCAATGATACATGTATGTCATGAAGATCCGCAATGGATCCGCGATCGGAATTTATGAATGGGGATATTGCACCCGTTTGTTAGTCTGTTTTCATCTGCCCGATGTCAATAGGCAGTAATGGAGGCTCATTGGCAAGTCTCCCAGACCTTACGAATTGGGCATGGCTGAGAGGATATCTTAAATGAGCAAAGACGCCAGCGCTGCAGAAGGCTTTGGATGTATGAACTATGCCTCACTCCTTGCGACCGCCCGTGCTGGCCTGGCGAGCCTGAGTTGTTCGACTGCCATCGACAGAACCTGCGGTGAGCACCTCGCTCACTTAGCTTCATCCGAGTCACCGCAACCAGGCATTGTTGGCAAATTTGGAGTCGAGGCCTGACCCAAGCTGAGTCTGACTATTCCTCCTTATGGAGATTTCAGTATATACGAGCGGATGACTTCCACGACTGCGTTGGATGGGATGAGCGTAAGATGTATTCAGATCCAGGAGCTTCAAGAGCTCAACTCGGAAGGCTCGAGTCCTTGATGCTATGGGCTGCCAGAAGCGAATTTGCCAAATTTCTCTAATCAAGATGGAGAAAAACATGAGGATCCGAGTACAGGGCAAACCGAATGCTTGTTCTGCTTCTTACTGAGAACGTGATTGGGGTGGTCACGATGCTTGATCCAAAGAAGAAAACCCTGGGTGAGATATATTAACACTCCCGCGGTGCCGCACGAGGTGCGGCCTCCGGCCCCTCTCGTTAGCTTTTGTCCAGAGCAAACGTTGGTCTGGTGTTGTTCCACCATGAGGAGATCCGTCTAACCCATAAACCAAGCAACCTTATATTAAAGTCAAGGCCAAGAGGGATCTTCAGCACCGCTGTCTTAGTATCACGAGCCAGGATAATGTTATAGTGAAAAGGGCTTAGCGGGCTAAGTTAGGGAAGTCCGTAGGAGTTAGGAGCTATAGGGAGGCACTAAGTAACCCCTAGATAAGTCCTCTAGCCCTTACCTAATAATTAGAGGGCTAGAGAGGAATATTTAACCTTAGATATACCTAATTATACTAACTCTATTACTCTATATTATACTACTTTATAATATATTCTTCTCTCCTACTTATATTAATAGGGGTATAGACTATTAGAGTAATATAATATAGAATAATATAATACCTACCTATAGGTCTACTAGGGAGATAAATATAGTATTACTATTAGGATCCCCTACTAGCTAGGAGTAATTAAATAGCTAAACGTAGGATAAGATACTTACTAAATAGAATAATAATAAGGGTCTTAGTAGAGGACTAAGTAGTTAATTAATAGAGGCTAAATTAAATTAGCTTATTAAAGAAGAAGAAAGAAAGGGGTAATTAAAATATAAATAGGAATATCTTAAAGCCTTAAGGGCTAGCTAACTATTAACCCTAGTAAGTAACCTTATTACTTACTAGGTAGTTATTAGTAGCAAATTAAAGAAATACTAATTAGAGCTCTAAGGGAAGTATCTTCTAATACTTAAGTATAAAGGGGGTACCTAGACTAACTTTAATTAATTTATATTTAATCTTAACTCGCGATTTAGGATAAATAAGATTATATTAGACCTTAAAAAGGTGCTATTTACTACTAGGTACTTAGAGGGGCTAGTAATAAAGTAATAGACCTTATACCTCTCTATTAATTATAGTAATAAGGCGAAGGATATTACTTAGGTAGTAATAAAGGATTAGTTAGCTAATAGTATAGCTAATATAAGGTCTAGGACCCTTAGTATATAAACCTAGCTTAAATAGGCCTACTAGTAACTAGGATAGTTATACTAGAGCTTTATTAACTATTATAAGGGGATTAAGGTAGAGAGCCCTTACTAATAACTAGAGGAGATCTAGGTAGCTAATATAGTAGCTAGGCTAGATCCTAAGCTTTAATACTATATTATAGCAAACGGGTTACTAAAATCGCAGCTTAACCTTAATACTAAGGCTAGAAATACTAAACTTATAGTTAATATATAGATATATAAGGTACTAGTAAGGGACTAGGGGGCTAATAATAAGGGCTAATAACTAGAGGGCTAACCTACTAACCCAGAGGGACTAACTAAGGCCTTAAAAGAGCAAACTTACTTAGGCTATAGTAATACTAATACCTACTAGGAGGATACTAAGGACTAGGATACTAGGAAGGAGATTATTTATTATAATTATAAGAAAAGGGGCTATATTACGCTAAGGTGCCTATATTATAAGAAGTATATCTACCCCTACTATAAAGGGAAACCCTACCCTAGTAAATAACTAGAGGAGGACTAGGTAGTAATATATATAGTTTAATAGGATAGTAACTAGCTACGTTATATTAAAGCGATAATATAGGTCTAAGTTATAAGCAGCTAGAAGACTAGTACTATACTTATTAATTATAGGGCTAATAAGAATATTATAAACTAGAGGATTATAACTAATACCTAACTAGAGGCTAATAAGTTAGAACCTATTAGGGGAATATAGGTATCTAAGGGACCTAACTATAGTATATAGATATTAGTAACCTAAATAACTAATAATATAGGTATCTAGCGGATAGCTTTATATAATTTTAGGATTAATAATAGTAATAGTTATAATACTATCCTAGGTATCCCTTAGTATATAATAGAGTACCCTAATCTTAATTAGAGGGAGTTAAGCTAAACCTTTCCCCTATATAAGAAAAGTATCTATCTTATTATAACTATAAAAGAACTTAGGTATATTAAGAATAAAGCGAGAGTAGTACTTATCGGGGTATTATAAGTTAATTATATATTAACTCCTAGTTACTAAGAGGATACTTAAAACCCTAAGGATATTAAGGGGATTAAAATAAATATCCTATTAGAGTACTAAGACTTTAAAAAGGTATTTAATATTAACTTAGTAAGAACTACGCTAGAGTTTAGGATTACTAGGAGCTACCTTATTAACCTAGAGCCTAGAACTAAGCTTTTATTTAGGCTTATTTACCTACTAGCTAAGAAGGAGTTAGAAGAGTTAAGGGACTATATCTATAAAGCCCTATATAAGGGATAGATTTACTTATTAGTAAGCCTAGTAGGGGTGCTAATTCTATTTATTCTAAAGAAGGGAGGTAAGTTAAGGTTATATATAGACTACTAGGGGCTTAACTAGGTAATTACTAAGAACTATACCCCCCTCCCTCTAATTAATAAGATCCTTAATAAGCTCTCTAGAGCTAAGTACTTTACTAAGCTTAACCTTAAGGATATATATTACTAAATAAGGATCTAGGAGGGAGACGAGTAGGAAATAGTATTCTATATATAATATAATTACTATAAATATTACGTTATACTATTTAAGCTTATTAATATACCTACTACCTTCTAGATATTTATTAATACGTTACTTATAGGCCTAGTTAATATTATTTATATTATATATTTAGATAATATCTTAATTTTTACTAATAATATAAACTCCTATATAGAGGCTATAAGATAGGTACTTACTTAATTAGTAGCTAATAGTCTCTATACGAACCCTAATAAGTATAAATTTTATAAGGAGGAGATTAAATTCCTTAGGTTTATAGTCTTAATAAACGGAGTTACTATAGAATATAAAAAGGTCTAGGTAATAGCTAAGTAGCTAGTACCTATTATAATACAAAGAGATCTAGTAATTTCTAGGATTTATAGGGTTCTATAAGAGATTTATTAAGAACTACTCTAAGATTTATAGCTTACTTACTAACTAATTTACTAATATAGCTAAGGGATAGCTAGTAATAACTAGGGAAGCACTAATTACTTTCTACTAGCTCTACGCTTTATTTATAGAAATACCTATATTATACTACTTTAATCCTATACCCCTAATCTAAGTTAAAACTAATATATTAGACTTTATAATAAAGGTAATACTAAGCTAGCTAGAGGGGGATATATAGAGACTAGTAGTATTTATATCTTAGAAGCTTAAGGGCGTATAATTATATTATAGTATACTAGAAGTAGAACTACTAGCTATTAGAGAGGTAGTAGTAAGGTAGTAGTACTACTTGCTTTACTCCTAGTATTATATCTAATTTATTACTAATTACTTAGGTTACTAATACCTCGCTAATAAAAAGACGCTTAGTAGCTACTAGGCTTAGCTATTATAAGACCTATTAATATTTAACTTTAAAATTAAATACTAGCTAGGTTACTATAACCTAGCTAATAGTCTATTATAGAGACCTAACTATACCCTAAAGGATTTAGAAATTAATAAAGCTAGGGACTCGCTCTTATAAAACTTCTTATAATATTTTAACTATATTACTATCTAGAGGGTAAGTACTAAGTAGTAATAAGATATCTAACTATTAAATACCTCGCTAGAATAACTTATACCCCTGCTCTAGGAATAAGTTAAGGAGGCCTAATAAAAGGACCCCTTTTATATTAATAAGGAGTAAGAATAACGAGGTATAAAGTAGTTATTAAATAACTCTAGTATCCTAAGATACTAAGAGGGCTTATATATCCCTAATAACTACTTACTTTAGAATAAAGTCCTTAGAGTATTATATAATAAACTATCTAGAGGTTACTAAGGGGTTACTAAGATACTAAAGAGGATTAGAAAATTATTTTTCGAGAACGCGTAGAAGACTAATATAAAGGAATATATTAGGATATATATAATATACTAGTATATAAAACTAAGATACTACCTCTTATATAGCGAACTTACGCCCTTATTAATACTTACTAGGCCCTTTAATTAAATATTAATCGACTTTATTACTAAATTACTATTATTACTTATAACTAAAAATAAGCCTATCATAGTATTCTTATTATTATTAATTAATTTATAGAATACTCCCTATATATCCCTACTAGGGAGTTACTTACTACTAATAAGTTAGCTATACTACTAACTAAATATATCTTCCTTATATTTAGGCTCCTAGAAGCTATTATATCTAATTAGGGATCGCTATTTACTAGTAACTTCTAGTCTAAAGTATACTACTTACTAGTTATTAAGACGAAGATTAATACTACTTTCTATCCCTAAACTAATAGCTAAATAGAATACTAGAACTAGAGTATTAAGTACTTTTTAAGGACTTTCTATAATATTAACTAGGACGACTAGGTAATATAGCTCGACCTAGCCTAATTTATTTATAATAACTCCTATTATAAAGCTACTAAGATATTACCTACTAAACTACTAATAGGATATTCCCCTCATAGGCCTAATAATATTAAACCTTAGTTAAAGGTTTTAGTCCTAGTAGTATATAAGAGAATCTATAGCCTACTTACCTAGAAGTTAGCTATTACTAACTTACTCTAGAAGTATAATAAAATATATAATAAGTTCTATAATTAGAGGAGGACCCCTATTATTTTTACTATAGGAGACCTTATCCTACTTTTAACTAAAAATATTAAGTAGAGGTAGCCCTCTTATAAACTTTCTAATAAATATCTAGGCCTATTTAGGATCTAATAGGTAATTAATAGGGGATAGGCATATAAGCTATAGATAGATAAAAAATACTAAATCTATAATATATTCGCGCCTATATAATTAGAACCCTTTTTTAGCTTAGCTATTTTACTATAAGATATCCTAATTAATAATAATAATAACGTCTATATAATAGACTATATTATTACCTATAGGGGCCCTAGATATAACTATTAGTACCTTATTAAATAGAAGGGCTATAGTAAACTAAATAATTTATAAGAGCTATAACGTAACGTATTAATAGTCTTATAAAGTAATTATAAAGCCTAATTATACATAAAAGCATTATAATCGCTATATTATTTAATAGATAACTTAATAAGTAACTAGTAGTTAAGTAGAAATAGGGTATACTAGCTAGATATCTTAATTTATTAGCCTAAAGGCTCCTAATAAGGCGAAAAGAGATTAGAAAAATACCTAGAAATAACTAATTATTACCTAGAGGTTATTAGTAGCTTACTAGAGGCGCTCTTAAAAATTTCAAGTCTACTAAGTACTAATACCCTTAGTATTATTATTATTATTATTATTATCTCCCCTTATAATAGATATAGTAACTAAAGCTTTATAATTCTACTTTAAGTTAGAAATATTAACTAGTAAAGTACTAGAGAGGTACTAATAAGGCTTAAATAAACTTATAACTTTAAAATAAGAGTTAAGTAACTCCTTAGCGCGCTTAGATTATACCTCCTATATTACTAGCTATTTCTAAGCTAGCTATTTTATTACTATATAGTAATAAGCGAGCTCCTTATATTATTTATATAATAACTTAGTTTACTTCTTAGCCTCTTTAGTAAGGCGTTACTAGTAAGTAGTAGCCTCTTCTAAGGCGCTTACTTAGTAATCCTCTAGCTTTATAAAGATCTCTACTTCCTTAGCTTTATACTTCTTAGGTATAATATTAGCCTTATTCTTCTTAGCTTAGAGGGCCTTTTTAACTATAAGCTAGGTAGCGAGGATCTCCTCCTATATATAATTAGAGACTAATAGTAAAGTACTAGGGAGGTATAGGATAACCTACTTTATTCTTAGTATACTACGCCTAAATATTAGGCTTAGAATAGCCCTCGTTTATTAAGTACTTAAGCTTATTAATAGTACCTATTGAGTTCGGAATTACGCCGCAGCCCCTTTGCAAAAAGACTATAACAAATTTACCTAGTTTGCAGGTATAATTTAGGAAATACTATATAGGTATTTTAACCTATACCCTCTACTAGTTAAGGAAAATAATATAGGAACCCTATATATTCCTACTACTTATAAGTAAACCCTCTAAATATTATAAAGTCGGACGCGCGCCGTACCGGGGCTAATTATATCAGAGCTAAACGGGCTACTAAGGCTCTCGTGGCTTAGAAACGCCCTCGCTAAACCTTCTAGTAAGGTACTATAAAAGCTACTATATAAGATAACTTCTTAACTTAAAAAGTTAACCTTCTAGTAAGGTACTAAAAGTACTATAAATACTACTATATAAGAGGTAACTCCTTAACTAAAGAGGTCTTTCCTAAGAGGTTCTTATAGCTAGAAGTATAAGAAGCTCTATAAGCAGGGCCTTATACCTCTCCCTCTTTCTTATCCCTTAAGTATATTAGTACTAGACCTTATATATAAAAACGCTAAGCTTACGCGAGGTATACCTTTTAATATTAATAATATATAAGAGCTTACTAGAGAGTTTAGTATTAATATAATTAATAAAACCTGCTCCTTTTTTAATTACTCTATTATATATAGAGAGCGTATTATTAGTATAGCCCTTAAGAGGGCTCTTATTAATACCCCTAGA
>JAVHLU010000376.1:0-64434 GCA_036785755.1 Colletotrichum ledebouriae
AGCTAGGGGTAGAGGGGCGCGCCCTCCTCCCCTAGAGAGTAATAATAAGGTTATATATATATTATTCCTTCTTATTATTAATATATAATATATTAATATATTATATAGCGAGTAGAAAGAAGTAGAAATAACTTATAAGGGGTAGTTTTAAAAGTAAGGGTTTATAGCTTAAGAAGCCCTAGGGTTACCCTCCTAAGTAGTTTAAGAGAATAGCTCTTAGTAAGTTATAATCTTTTTATTACTATAACTATATATTAGAATATTATTAACCTTATTATTATTATAATCCCTAAGGAGATAGATAAGGAGGAGAGTACTAATAAGAGTAATTTAAAGCCCCCTCTTAGCCCTCCTCCCCCTAGTAGAAGTATAGAGGTAGAGTAAATACCCCTATTTAATAAGCGCTATTTTTAGTATATTTTAAGTAAGCTTTTAGGCTTATTAGATAGAAAGTACTTACTTAGTATAGTAAGGAAGTATAACTACTATTATAAGGGTAAGGTACCTTATTAATAGATAAGCGCCCCTATTACTATTATAGCTTACTAATATACTAAAGCTAAGACTTTAGATAACCTAGTAGTTAGAAAAATAAGGTTCTATATATACTTTATTTCTATAACTATCTTCTAATATAATATATAAACCCTTACTTATTAGAGAGCTACGCTCTATAAGGCTATTACTACCTAGAAGGAGGAGATTATAATAATAAAGAAGGGTAGTAATAATAAGGGTTTAGGTAGGGCTTCTATAGTAATAAGTAGTTCTAATATATATAGCGTTATTACTCTATCTCCTACTCTAGTTTTATTTAGAACCCTAGTAGTTAGTATAAGTATACCTATATCTTATCTACTTACTAGTAATATAGCTACTATGGTACGCTATATAGTTAATAGTCTTATTAGTATATATTTACTAGAGGTATTACTACCTTTATATAATATCCTAATAGATTAGTATAAGTAAATCCTCCAAGGTTAGGTAGTAGAAAATTAGTACTTTAAGGCAGCCTTTTAGGGTATATTACATTCTTTTGCTCCTATAGGAGTAACTTTAAGCTCCCTAGCTAATAAGCTATAAATTAATTAAAAATTAGGCGCTACTAGCCTTCTTATACTTATTTAGAGTATCCCTTATTTATTATAATTATTCTTTATATATCCTTTAGATTAAAGAGTAAATAAAACTATTTAAATTTCTTATAGTTAAGAACCTTTATAAGACTATTAGCTAGTATATTATTTATTAGTATATATATTATACTAAACGATCCTCTAGCGTATTCTTATCATAGCTATATATTCTAAATATTAACGTGCTATAGCTTAGTTAAGATCTATTCCTTTTCGCCTATTATAAGACGAATTATTTATTAGTTATTATAATAAATCTTCTAGATATCGCTAAGTCTAAGAGTAATATCCCTAAATAGCTTCTAAAGAGTAATAATCTCCTTAGCTATATATTTAAGGCTTAGAAGCTCCGCTTTTATTATTAATATTATAACTATAGCTTATTAAGCGGCTTTTTATTAAATTAGTCCTCTAAAGAGCGAGATTATATACCCTTAAGATAACTTCTATATCTCCTTATCATCTATAAACGAAGCGTTGCCTATAATTAGTAGTACCTATCTACCTCCTAAGTTACTAAAGTATATTATAAGGTAATAAGTATAATATAGGTATTATATAACCTAGTTAGTAGTAGTATAGTAATAAGGAGTAGGATTCGTTAGGAATCTCAAGAGTAGAGAATATATAAAAGCAATATTAGGTTAGATTATAATAGTAATATAGAGTATAAAGCTAATCTTCTCTTAGAAACTCTTTACCTCTAATAGTATTATTATTATTTTACTTTTTAGGAGTAGTAGGTTTAGAAGGGGGGTTATTAGTGCTCTTAGGTTAAGTAAATTAAACTTCTTTATAGCCTACTTAATATATTAGTTATAAGAAAGGTATATTTTTTATATAGCTTAGTTATAGATAACTCTAATTCTAAGATAGTACTTAACTAAGCCTTATTCCTTTAACTTATATACTTCCTTTAGGCTAGTAATTACCCTTTATACTACTTCTTTATAGTTCCTATAAAATAGGATAAGGAAGTTATCTATATAGAAGATAATAAGGACCCTCTTCTTAGTTAACTAGAAGAAATATAGGTTTTTACTTATAGGTATAAGGCTTAAATATTAAAGGGTTAAGGAGAACTCCTTATACTAGAGTAATAATATATCCCTTAGCCTATAGAGTATATAGCGTAGTTCGACACACTTCCTAGGCTACTTAAAGCTATCTAGTAACTTATAAATAATTAGGTCTTTATTTAGATCCTAAGAGGTATTTAGGAATATGTTAATTATATTAAATTATTTAACTTCGAGGTTAGATTATATAGTAATTACTATTACTACCCTAAAGGTATAAATAGCGAGGGTTACTATATAAGTCTATTTAAGGGGTAACTTCTCTTACTAATCGCCTTAAATATAGATCCTTGCTTTATACTAGTTAAGGATATTATCTTTATTAAATTTATAGGTAAATACCTACTTTAAAGGGATTAGTCTCTTTATTATTATCTCTTAATTAATAACGCGCTATATATCTATCTATTATAATTTACTTATTTTAACCTTAGCTACTTCTTTAAAGCGAGTTCGGAGCGCCTATAGGAGGTTTAAAAGTTCTTTTTATAAGCGAGGTAGCTTAATAAGGTTATTAGTAATAAGATATTTATAGATTATTATAGTTATATAAGCGGGTTTTATACTATAGATAGTAGTATAAACGTAGCTATAGAGCCTATAGTACCCTATATTAGCTTCTAAAAAGGCCTTTTACTAATTAGATATAAAAGTCTTAAAGAAGCTAGATACCTACTCCTGCTCTATATAGTATTAGAGTAAAAACTAGTAACTAGATCGGGATTCGCTTTCTACTATTCCTAGTTATAAGTTACTAGGTAGTAGATTATATAGTTATTAGCTTTAATAAGTTTAGCTATAGCTCTCCTAGTTATATACCTAGTTAAACCTCTATTTAGTATTATCCCTCTCCTCTCTATCTTAGTATAGCTATAATAGTAGATTTAAGGGCTTATTATCTAAAGGTTCGTTCTTATTACTCTTACCTACTTTAGAAATATATTATAAAGTAGGGAGTAATTTAATTATAATATAGTCCTTAATCTATTCCCCTTTAGAATTAACTTCTCTAATAGCTTTATATATATAGTTTATTTCTAGTATATATACTATACTTACTACTCTATTTATTAGAGCTAGGCTTTTATCTAGCTCTAGCGTAGGATTAGGGGATAATAGCTACCCCCCCTTCTAACCTACCTATCCCTTTAGAAGTTTTAGGATTCTTCTATTTAGAGACTTAGTTATAGGAATAAGGGTTAGTATAAGTAATTATTAAGTTATAAGTATTAATATAACTTTATTCTTACTTATAACGCCTAGGATCTAAAGTTTAAAGTTAACTCGTAATATAAGCTCTTTAATTTCTTCTACTATCTTATAAATAATATCTTCTAAGATAGCCTCTTTTACCTCGTTTTTTATATAGAAAGTCTATTTATTAAATATTATATTCTATATAATAATAACTATTTATAACGCAGGGATCTAGACCTTATATAAGTTATAAGCGTCTAGAAGGTATCCTACTAGGTATTTAATATATCCCTATAGTATTACTTTAAAGTCTCTCTTATTAATTCCTCTCTCTTATTCCCTCTTAAGGGGGTATATATAGTAGCTATAGGTATATATATATCCCTAATAAGGGCGAAGGTTGCGGGTTAGGGCTGCTCTATTATTAGGTTATTACTAGTAAAAGTACTAGTAGAACTATTCCTCTTTAATTTATAATAGTAAATACTAGTTATAGCGTTTAAGTAAGCTTATATTATAAAGCGTTATTACTACTAGTACTATCTTAGCCTATAGTTTTATAAGTAAGCTAGCTATAGCGAGTATCTTAATTATTCGAGTTATAACTTCCTAACTAGCCCGTTCGCCTCTACTATTTAGTTCCTTTATATATAGAGGGGTTGTTTTAACCTCTATTCCTTCTATATAGGTCTAATTCTTATATCTTATATAGCTTATAAGTAAAATTACTAACCTCTCGACGTTTTATCTAATCTTATAAATAGAAAGTCCCTTCTATTAATATACTTATTACTTAAAGGTATATAGAGCGAGTATAATACTACTATAGGTCTTATTAATATATAGAAATATAAAGAGCTAACTAATATACTTATCCTTAATAATAAGGAGCTATTAGTTCTAGTTAAAGCCTTCGGGGTAGTTAAAGAGATCTTATACGATTTTATAGTAAGGGTATATTACTTTATCTTTTAACTTTTATCTTAAAATTACCTATTTAGTATATATAACTATATAGTATTAGTACTATAAGCGTATTAGGCTTTTAATCCTTACCCCCTAAGTAATATATACTAGCTACTCTAGAGCCTTAGGGCTAAGGTGCCTGCTTTAGAGGTATTAAAGTATTATATTATCGCTCTAGTCTAGTAGTAGTATAAAAGAGGTATACGTATATATTATAAGCACGTGGTTTATATTATTAATAATAGTATTAATACTTTAGGGAATCTACTTAGGAATAGAGTATAAGGAACGAGGCTTATATTTAAAGAAGGCGAGGTTCGCCTTCCTAACGAGTTTCTTAACTATAATACTATTCTTATAGGTTTTAAAGCGAAGTATATAGTTATACCCTAAATACTAAATATCTATCTTCTAAAATAATACTTTAGAAATAATATTAATATAAAAACTCTCTATATATCCTATATTATAGAGTATAAGGTCCTCTATATTTACGCTTTCTAAGCTATTAAGAGTATTCTTAATAATCCGCATACCCTTTATAATAATTAGGTATAAAGCTATTTTAGAATTAACTTATTCTCTTTTATAATATCTAATTAAGGAGGGGATAAGTAGGGACTTATTATTTATAAGGTATATCCCTCTATAGTTATCTAGGACTATAGACTTATATAGTACGTAGGGTCCTAAGTAGGGGGTTATAAATATACTTAGGTACTTTTTATCTAAGTTAACTATATTATCCCTAACTTCGTTTAAGAGGGCTATATAAAAAGTAACTACTACTATATTAGTAGGGTAGCTTAGGGCTATATCGGATTTCTTAGACGAACCCTTATTACCCCCCTTATTATTTTAGTAGTTTTTACCCTTATAAGGTATAGTATATAGCTAGCCCTTATACGTAAGTTCCCTATAAAGATTAGTAAAGCGTAGGTTACTATTTTACTAGTTATAGATCTAAGCTATTTATATATTTATTACTAATATATAGGGGCCCTTCTAGTAATATCTAGTTAAAGCAGCTTCTAAGTAGTTATAATTAATACTTAGCTATTAATAGCTTAACCTATATAGGTACTATTTATTACTAGATAAGTTACTAGTTATAAGAACGCTTAATAAGTTAGCTTTATTTATATAGCTAGCTAGTATTATAAAAACCCCTACGCTTTATCCTTATAACCTCGAGTAGAGTATATATTTATATAAGAGGTCTTTAAATATATTAATATATTAGCTTATATTAGAGACTAGTATCCCTATTTACTCCTATTTAAGGATATTTATAATTTCTATATTAGCCTAAATAGGTATAAAGTAATAACTTACTACTTAAAGAAAAGTTTTTAAAATAAGGTTATTACTTACCTTAAGAAGCTTAAGCTAAGTAGTATAAAAGTAGACGCCCTTAAAGTTCTTAATCTAGGCGTTAGGATTAATACTCCTATTTACCTTTTCTAGGACTTAGATATACTCTTCTTAAATAGTAATAAGGGTACTAGCCTCGCTTAGAGCGTAGCGATATTTAAGATTAATAATAAGGCTATATAGGGTTATATCCCCTTTAGTAAAACATTCTATATATATAAGTATAATAATATTATAAGTAATAGTCTCTATAACTAGATAGTTAATCTATTTAAACTCCTAGTCCTTATAGGTTTATTTAGACTCTTATATAGTAAGTAAATAAAAGTGCTCTAAGTACTATTCCTATATACCTATAGTATTCTTATTAATTATAACTAGGGTAGTTAGAAGCTAAAAGGGGTATAATTTATTTATCTATATCCTAGTAGTAGACTTAGGAGTAATCCTAAAAGTAGTATTAGAAGTAGTCTCTTCTAAAGCTTCTTAGTTAAGTAGAGTAATATATTAATTATAAGCGCTCTTCTCTTATAAGTATTAGGTATTAATATCCTAGTTTTACTTAGTAATATATAAGTTAAGAGTTAGAGTTTTTAATAAGGTCTTACCTAAGTATAAAGGTCCCTTAGGGTTATTTAGGTTAATATACTTCTAGACTCTAGTAGCTTAGGCTTTAGCTTAGATTATAATATATTAAGTAGTAAAATCCCTATATATAATTAGCTAATATAATATTATAATAGTAGTAATAAAAGATATTATAGTTAAGGTTATTTAGAAATAGAGGGTTTATAGTAATAGAGGATAGTATATAATAAGGAGGAAAGAAGGAATAGGAGAGAGGAAGTTTTAATAAGTACTTTTAGTAGTAAAAGCTCGTTTTAAAATAGTAATTAGGGGTCTAGTTAGAGCTAGGCTTATAACTATTAAGAAACGTCCTATAAAGCTATATTTATAGTTACTAAAGAGCTTAATTTATTATAACGAGAGTAGCTATAACGTAGTTACTTATAACTATAGTTAGAGGAATAGCCCCTAGAAAAAGGTCGCTCCAGAGCTGATGTTAGTTATATACTACGCTAGAAGCGGGCGATGCTGAAGGTATCACGACACTTGCGATGCAGATAGATTAACATCTGATAAGTTATATCGTGTTGTTAGCGACCGGAGCCCGGGTCGAGAGTTCAAGTTGAGCGAGGGAGTATATAACGTGGAGCTCTAAGGAGTCCACCACAAAGTGCCGTGCCGCGGGACCCCGTGGTTTTAGTATCGGATCGAAAACTTAAAAGGGCCTGATCGGCTTTCAGGAGGAGGCGTCTAGTCCACTTCGGACCGAACGCTCTCGGACTTCATCCGGTCCAACCTGACCATCACCAATGCAAAACGGTGTCAATCATCCCATGTCTGAGCCACTTGTGCTTGAGCAGAGAATAAATAGCCAACGCCCTAGTTTCCATGCCTTTACTCAACGGCCCTTCAGTGCCTGTGTTCACGCTGAGAAGGAGGCCCCAGTCAAGTTTCCCAGAATCTTTGAGCCCGAGTCATGCAAGCTCAAGAGCAGATCGCTGACCATAGATGTTCACATCATCCATGTCAAATTTCATGACAACTGTTGCATCACTCGAATGCTACAGCCGCGTTCCAGTGTTGCTCAGTCTTACCGATAAATCCGCCTACGGGTTAAGGGGGAATAGTTTTCATGACAAAGGGTCATTTGCGTCTATGATCATGAAAGGTATTATTTTAGTTCCCGAGTAAGAAGTAATTACAAAACCGCCGAGGAATATCTCCAGACATGCTAATAATTACATATTCTATCAATTATGTCCCGCTCTCCGAAGACGCCCATACCATTGCGCCACAGAATATTAAGTTTCGATCATGAAAATGAGCAGAAAGCCGCTCCTAAGAACGGTTGTTGACAGGAGGAACGTCGACGACGACGGCATCACCGTTCTCGAGGTCCTGAGACACCCTCGCGGCAGCGCCCTTGTTGCCAACACTGTTGAGCCACTTGTCGAGCTTGAACTGATCAAGGATACGGAAGCCCTTGATCGCAGGCGGCAGGACCTTGGTGCACTCGGTGAGCTGGTTGATGTTGTTGACACCGAGCAGCGAAAGACGGATGTACTCTCTGGCGTAGTCCTACTGCTTATTAGTCATGCGTTCTTTTTTTTTTTTTTTTTTTGTAAATGGGAGACGTTTACATACCTCGTTCCAGTGGTACTGTCCTCCGATGCCGGCGAAGTCCTTGAACTCCTTCTTGGTCTCCGGGTGCTGCGAGATGGCGATATCGGAAGGGAACTTGAAGACACGAGGAGGAGAACGGTCGCTCAGGGTCTCCTTGTAGTACAGCACGTCCCAAACACCAGGGGTGCTGTCCTGCGGGTCACCGGCTCTCGACTCGTTGACAAAGTTCTGCTGACTGGTCGTGTGCGCGCCGAGCAGCGCAACCAGGCCGTGCGGGCTGATCGTCTTGTCGCGGAACAGCTGAATGAGCTGGTCCGCCGGGGCAAACGGGCTCGGCAGCAGACCTCCCGGCGCCGGGTTGGAACTGTCCTTGCGGCCGACGTAGGTCTTGATGCGCGGGCCGAGCGGGCAGACGACGGTGGCGACGTTGGCGGCCATCTGGATGAAGTCGCCCATGCCGATGTCCCAGCCCATGGCCTTGTACTTTCCGTGCAGCTCGTCCAAACGAGCGGCGATGTCGTCGAGTCCGCGGTTCTCGAAGCGGTCGATCTCGGAGCCGCTGAGGATGATGCTGCCGTCGGCACCACCGCCCTGCGAGGCCGTGGCCTTGGACCAGGTTCCGGCGTCGTGGAAGCCGAGGCGCACGGCGGCGCGGGCCCATTTCGTGCAGCGGCCCGAGGAGCCGGCCATGAACTGGTACATGTCGTCGGCGACGTAGCGCCAGACGCAGCAGGTGTCCTTTTTGCACTTGTCCGTGTTGAGGTCCGGGACGGAGCTGTAGCGGTCGTTGGACTCGGGGCTGCCCTTTCCTTGAAGCAGGTTCTTGATGTCCTTGCCGACCTTGGAGAGGTCGCGGTCCTTGAGCTTCACGAGGTCGCCGAGGAGCTCGTTGGATTCTCCCTTGTTGCTGGTGCGAGACATGATTTCGGACATCTGCTCGCCCATGCCCGGGTAGGCGAGGGCACCCGTCAGGGCGAGGGAGGTGGTGAGGACGGAAGTGATGTGCATCTTGGCTGCTTATGGAGCGAATGTATAGAAGGTAAAGAATATGGAAACAAGCGAGTGAATAAGACCCGAATCGGCCTGCAGGAGGAGAGAAGAGGAAGGGAAGCTTGATCGGATGTGTAGATGAAGGAAACGAGAGCTAGGTTTGGAACACGATGATGCCTTATATCTCTCCTGCTCCAGGATGCTGAGCTGCCATCATGCCAACAAACTTGGGTCAGGACACTCAACCTCGAGCCCCTCGGACATTGTAAACTCAACCATAACACCTCTCAGTCGGACGTGCATGGTTGTTCCTCCGGTATAAGCCCTTTAGCTTCTTCGTTCCTGAGCCTAAACCGAGACCAAACGAAGTGTTCGTTAGCCTAGTGAGATCTCCCAACACGAAGTGAGGGTGGACAGGCATCGGGGACTCAGAAGGACATAGCCTGCAGTGCCAAGAAGCCCGGCTCATGCCTCAGCCGTTCTCGAATAAGGGCCAATGGGAAGTTAAACGAATAATTTGGCTCCCAGAGGAGCAAGAAGCATCCAGTGACTAGCGCGCAGCTTAGACCTGATCCTCTCCCGGCCGCCCTCGTCAGCATCAGCAGATACCCCTCGGTTCCCATTCGTCGAGGCCGGTCAGTCGGTCGAGAGACGTCGAGAAAGACGCAAATAAGAAGAGCCCCATGCGCGACCCCGGGTGCAGCTCATCTGCAATCCAACGCGCGCGAGAGTGGAGGCTAACAATAGACTTAAGATGGATACACAGGGCGACCCTCGCTGGACGGGTCGTCCGTGGACCCGCCCCGTGTCACCGTGCAGTCCGCCGGGGCGGCGCTCTCGTATCGCGCAACCCAGTTGTCACTTGCCAAGAACGACGGCGCGGGTGGGATTGGACGATGAGCGTTTAAGCTTCTCCTGGATGCCCGACGCCACAAGGAACGAAAAGGGCCTTCCATGCAGGAAGTAAAAGGTGTGTGTGTGTGTGTGTTGTGTTGGCCATGTAAGAGACACGGGAGAAAAGGAGGCGCAACGCCGTCAGACAGCCAGAACAAGGTAGGTAAGCCGTCAGACTAAGAAACCGTGAGGAAGCCGTTGGCTAGGCTGTAAATGGGCTGGGGCGCCCTCAGCAGCAGCGGCGGGAGAGGCATGGAAAATTAGAAGCGGTGCGTCGTGACTCGCGCGGTGATTGGCCAAGAACGCTGATGCTCTCTTTTCTTCTTGTATGCTTTCTTGTTTTCATGTCGGTGTGTCTTCTCATCGGTCCCCCGTCCCCCACCTGACGCTATCGAACGCCTCGAATGCGTTGGCAGGCCGTGGTTGTTGACCTTTCTAACCATCGCCCATCGTCTGATTGGGGACGAGGAGGGAAACATCCGATGTCCAACGGCTCGATTCGACGCCGCAGCGCGGTTCATATCCAAGTGAATACCAAGACTGCTGCTCGGATGAAAATGCTGGGTTCCGTAAGTATACGAGCACCTGCACCTGCACCTGCACCTGCACATGGCCATTGTTATGTGCTCATTCTCCCGCAGGTGCGACCAGAGTCTCCATTCGTTCCAGGCGTCAGGGTTCGTAGGGCAGAAACAAGAGGACGGACTGGGCAGAGGTCGATGCCATTTCTTGTCTTGGCCTGTGCAGCATGTGGCTGCTGGTGTGTGACCCCACGCCACGAGGGATCGAACTCAGCCTCCGCAGCGTCAATATTTTCCACAGCATCGGACGAGCGCGCTTCATGCTTGTCGCGACGCAGGCACCCCCTGGCGCGGGTGATGGTATTCGTTCAATCCGTCCGTTGAGGCGGTCGCTCGTTCCTCAGCCGACCGAGTCTGTTTTCGCGTCGATCAATCGATGACTGATGATCACCACGAAGGATCGCGTTCAGCGAGTGAATGTTGCTGATCTGCGTGAGAGAGATTGGCCGTCATGCGAACGGGGATCGCCTGCAAGAGCGGTGATGCGACGGCACAGTTTCGTCGGAACAATACAGAAAAGCGGGAAGAAAGAAAAAAAAGAAGAAGAAACAGCAGAAGTTCATGTGCGGAGTAACCACACGAGAGAGGGAGAGATCGTGTGTGATGCGTCCGAATTGGGAGTGGCCTATTTTCAGCTGTGGCGCATGGCATCCCATCCCGCAGCATCGGCTGCGTATAACCAGACCATATTCCCGGGTCACCGTTGCTCGTCGGCCATTGTCTAACTGAACTGAAAGGGAGGCATAAGATGTAAGCTTGGCTGCAACCAAGACCGAGGGCTGCAGTCGCGCCGCAGCTATCGCGTCGTGAGAGTTGCGGCCTTATCGAATATTGGACATTGTTTGCAAAGTCCGAAGTTGGTGTCGCAGTGTCGCATGTCGAAGCCAAACATTATCGGCCGTTCAACATGACTCACAAAGAAAGAATGTTGCTCGTGACGGGTTTGAGCTTGGGCTTCCAATACAGATGGATGCTGAGGAGATGCCGATCAGGATCTCAGCGGAGCAGCCTCTGATCTCACCTCGCGTGAGTGAGATAGATAACATGAATCCCGGCGTCGATCTCGGCGATTCACACAGTTCCCGCTCTCACCCAACCCATGGCGCTAAACTTGTTTTGGCTCTGGTGGCAGGCCCCCAGGCAAGTGAGGTACGGCCAAGGGGGGGGGAGGGAGGTTGTGGCAATGCTGTCCAGAGACAGCCACCACATGCTTAGCGCCGGACCTGACCTCAGGCTCGCTGTACTTAACTGCATCGTAACTTCAGGCTCTATAATGAGGTTATTGGACGTGTTGTCGTTGGGCTGAAAACTCCCTGATTATCGCGATAGGTCGTTTGCCAGGGCTATCGTGGTTGTCCGTTGACGTAATTCACGATTCCTAGTGATGCTAGTCAACCCCGAAGCAACGTAAGAGTCTAGTAAGGTCCGTTGAAGCGGGTTGGGACGGCAAGGTGTTGAAAAGGAAAGTTGATACATCTTCTGAGGAGGTAGGTAGTTGGCTACCAACGATGGTACGAGGGGCCAATACATCCGCAAATCCCATCGGAAGCCAGGTTCATCTGCCTCTCGCAACAATTGCAGACTGGAGTTCTTCCGAGGCCCTTAGCCCGACATATGGCGCTGGGTCTATTGATTTCGTGCATATGCATCACGGATCCCGTATTATGCCTCCGAAATTTGAACAGATATTGACACATAGAAGAGCTCCTTCTAGGCTGAAAGACAGGGGGGCGACTAGCTGGTCAAGCCCATGGCTTTTTTCCCCCATTACCGCCCAAAACTTTTCCGTTTCCTTTCGCGATCATCTTTTGGGTTATTCGTCGTCTTCCCCCTCCTCGGCAGTAGCAGCCGCCGCCGTCGCCGCCTTCTTTGCAGCCACCCACTCTTGCGCCTTGGCCATCACCCTATCCCGACCCTTCGGATCCATCTTCTCCTCCCAGTCCGCCCAGCGCTTGAACCACTTCATGGCCTTCTTGGGCTTGAGACCCTTGGCCTTGGTACCCCTCTCGAAGACATCTCTGATCGCTGTCGGTTCCGGCTCGGCAGCTGAGAGCTCGAGGTCGATGAGCTGGCTGTAGAAGTCGAAGCGCTTCGGCCACGTCGCCAGGATGGTCTCGAAAGTGGTTCGGCCGCGCTCGGCATCGCCGTTGGGCGACTTGAACTCGAGGGCGGCGAACCTGGCCATGAGCTGTGCGGTGTGCCTTTGTTCGAGAGATTGTGTCGCTCGAGGAAGGAGAGCGCGGGCCCTGTCGGGCTCGTTCCTCGTGACATGGAGGAAGTGGGCGTAGTTGACCCACACGTCGGGCGACTTGGACTTGTACTTGTTGACGAGGGACTGGAATACATCATCCGCCTCCTGTACGAATGTGTTAGTATTCATTTCATCATCACGCTGAGATCGTCTTACCTTGAGCTTTCCGGACTGGATGTAGATGCTAGCCAGACGCTCGTGGACTTCCTTCTCGTCGTTGTACTGGCAGGCACGCTTGAAGACCTCGTCCGTGGAAGACTTTGTGCCGTAGGCAACTTCCAAGTTGAGGTAGGCGATCCAGATGTTGAGCTTCTCCTCCTGCTCGCGGATGTTGATGGTCTTGATGGCGCGCTCGGCGATCTCCCGAGCTTTGGAAAGCTCGCTGACCGTCATCTGCAACGCCATGTACGCGATCCAGAGCTCAGACGAGTCAGGCTGACCCAAGAGAAGACGCTCGTAATCAGTCGCGGTCTGCGGTCCTTGGGCGTCGAGATCGCCGGTGCGATCCACCTGGATCTCGCCCTTCTTCTTCGTTACCTTCTTGTCGGCCGACTTTGACTTCTTGACTTCGCCTGACTCCTTGTCTGAGTCGTCGAACGCATCGCCGCTCCAGTCGTACTTGCCACCACTCAGTCCCTTGCTCTTCGCGCTCGGCTCCTCCATCTCCACGTCGCTTTCTTCAGCGTCGGACTCCTCCTCGTCGTCATCGTCCGAGTCGTCCAAGTTGTCGGTTCCACTGATTGTGAACTGGACGCCGCCGTCGTCCATCTCTACATCCGAGTCGTCGTCACTGTCCAGCTCGGCACCTCCATCCACGTCATCCATGTCGCTGTCCTCATCGAAGTGGCTGGGCTTCAGGCTAAAGGTGATGCGCCTCTTCTCGTCGTCGACGGCCATGACTTTGGCCTTGACGATATCGCCCTCGTTGTAAAGCTTGCGGGCGTCCTCAACAGGCTTCTCAGCCATCTCGCTGCGGTGACACAGTCCACTGACATTGGTTGAGTTGTCTACCACAATAAAAGCGCCGAACTCCTCCACCTTGCGGACCTTCCCCGTGATAATCTGGCCCTCCTTGACGTCCTTCCAAGAAATGGGAGGGGTATAATCGTTCTCGACCACGGAGGCCTTCAGACTCAACTCAACTTGACTAGCAGCAGTGTCGACCTTGATGACTCGGCCTTTGACCAACTGGTCAATCTGGAAGCTTCCCCTCCAGTCCTTGATGTACCGGTCTGAGAGGTTGGCGATCTTCACCAAGGCGGAAATGCTGCCTCCGAGCTGGACGAAGACACCCTTGTCGGCGACATTCTTCACGAAACCTCTGACGACGTCGCCAGAGGACAACTGGTGGGAAGAGGTGATTTCGCGGTCCGTGACGGGTGATGTGGAGCTGAGAATACGGGATGGGCGGGTAGACAACCTGAGTCTCTTGTTGCTCTTGTCAACCTCGACGACAGAAACTCTGATAATTGCGCCCTTATTGAACTTGAGCGTGTTGGCCTCCTCGTAGTCGTCGCAGAGGTCGACCAGGTGAACGGGCCCAGAAACTGCGTCGCTGAGCTTGACCATCAGCTGACGGTCATTAACCTTCGTTACTCTTCCAGGGAGGACCATGTTCTTCTTGAGAGAGTCCCAGGTGACCTCGCTGACAGCGGCGGCGGAACGAGAGGACAAGTCCAGGTGACCCTTCTCAGCATCAACAGACAGCACGCGAACATTGAGGGCCGACCCGACCGGGAAGTACTTCTCCAGGTTCCCTGCGTGAGTCAAGTCATCGGAAACCTCCATGATGCCGACTCTTCCACGGACCGTGGGAGACAGGTTGACCCAAAGGCAGTTCTTGCCGTGGTTGTTGACGAAGGCCGGGTATGAGGCGCCAACCTTGACCTTGTCGTAGGAAAGCAGCTCCACCTCTTCAGCCTCAAGGTCGCTCTTCTTGGCGGTGAGCTCGATGAGCGAGTGCGTCGAGCGATGCGAGAAAGGCAGAAAGCGGTAGTTCTTGGAATCGTGGATACCAATGGCGCGAACACGGATGATCTCATCAGTTCGAACCTTCTTCAAGGGCGTCTTTCGGTCGGTGATGTCCTCGAAACTGTCAACATATTGAGAGATGTCGATGCGACCTTGAATGTTGTCGGCAACCTTGACATTAAGCTGAGTGGCCTTCACAGAGATGACCTTTGCATTCATGGTTGTTCCCAAGGCGACGTCGTTCACGGTGCGGATCTTGTCGTCAACAGAGTTTAGAGCAGCAGCGTCCAGGGCCTTCTCTGGTTCCTCGGCGGAAGCAGGGGCAACGATGATGCGATTTTGTTCGGGTTTCGAGGAGACGATCTTGACCTCGATAGACTGGTGCTTTCGCATTCCGAAAGCCTCTTTCTCCTGAACGTCCTTGGCGAGCTTGGACTTGGGCAGGATCGCGGTGAGGTTGCCTCCAAATTGTACGAAAACAGCATGAGGTCCGATTTCCCTGACATAGGCTGGGGTGACGGCACCAATGGTGATATCGTCCGCACTGCATAAGAGCTTGCCGTTCTTACCAGCCTCGATGAAGCTGGGCTTCTGTGTGAGGATAACGGCACGGCGGCGCTCGTTCTTGTCCAGAACCATGAGGTCCGTCAAGGTCTGGCCCACATGGATACGCTTCAAAGCAGACTGAGTCTTGCTGGCAGACTTGTCGCTCAAGTGGCCAACGCGGAGAATGGCCTTGAGGCCGCTCTCCTCAAGCTCGACGAAAACCTCGTCCTCAGTCTTCTGATAAACCTTGGCGGATACAAGATCGCCAATCTTGAGCGCTTTGAGGGCCTCTTGCTTGTCGAGGCCGAAAGCAGAGGGGTCTTTGCATGAGACTACGAGCTTCCGGTCCTCAGGTACCACACTAAGAATATGAACGCTGACAACTTGACCATCGCGGAAGTGTTCCCTGGGGTCCTTGATGTAGGCCTCACTCATCTGCGAAACGGGGAGGAAGCCTCTCACATCACCGAAGAACTCAAGGCGAGCACCATCCGAGCTGACAGACGTAATCGTACCGGGGGTTTGCATGCCGACCTCGACATCATCGTAATTTTTGATGATGGCTGAATCGGAGTTGACAAGCGTCTTCTTCAATGTGAGTCGAAGCTGGTGCTTTCGCAACCTCACGGAGAGGACGCGCGCCTTGACCGTCATGCCCTCTCTGAACTTCTTCTCGGGGTGCTGAAGCTTGACATCAGCGAGATGCGACTCGTGCACGTAACCGGTGATGTTCTCCGCCAACTTGACGATCAAGCCGCTAACACCGTTTGCACCAATAATCATCTTCTCAATCTTGCCAGAGACGACCTCGCCAATGGGAACATCCTCCAGACGGATAAAGGCCTGATCGAGGACGGACTTTTCGAAAGACAACAAGAACATGCCGTCCAGAGGGCTGTAACCAACGACCCTACCACGATGGGTTGTGCCGACCTTGTAGGGTCCGCTGGTCTCGTACAGGGCGTCGACCTTGCCATCCTTGACACGAGAAATATGAACAAAGCCGGACACGTTCACCACGCCAGTGTCGACATACAGACCGATTTCCGGCTCAACCTGGCGAACGGTGCACTTCTCGGCGTATGAAGCGATAGGAAGCATATCGAGAGGCGCCTTGGCTCTGCTGCCCTTGCCCGATGCTTTTGGCTGCAAGTTGACGACGTGCGACAGCAAAGAGATACCGAGCTTAGGCTCTCTCGCAGCCGGGAAATTGCAGATAATTCTTGCTTTGACGCGGGCACCGACATTGTACTTGGCCTCGAGATCGACACCGTCGGGGCCGACTCCAGCGTGAATCAGATCAGCAGTCACCGGCAAGTGGCCAAGGAGCTTGCCCTGGAGACCTCTGCTTGTGACTTCGGTGAGAAGGACATCGGCAAGGGACCCGGGCAGGAAAGAGTTGATTGTTGGAGCGTTCGAGGCGACGTTCGAGGTGTTGCCGAGTTTCTGGGGGTCGGTGGAAAGCTGAACAACGATGCCGGTAACGCTCTTGACCACACAGAGACAGACAGCACCGGGTCTGAGCCTAGCCTCGTCCATATCGGGTGCGACCTCCTTCTTGGACAGGAATCCCTTCAATTCTCCTTCAATGCCCAGATCCATCTCGTAACCGTGGTCCTGCACACTGGAGATAGACGCCATGAGGGTAGTGTTCGCCACGACGTCGTCGCTGGAGAGGCCGCTGTTTGTTTCCGCAGGTCGCAGGGAAAGCTCGATACGTCGCTTGGCCTTCCCGCCGGCCGCATCGTCGGATGTCGAAAGAACATGTGCGCGAACGTACTGGCCGATCTTGAACATGGACTTCAGGTCGACGTCGTTCTCCTCCTCCTCCTCCTCCTCGCTCTCGTTGTCGGACGTTTCCATAGCGCTCTCCAACTTGGAGTTGATAGTATCCGATATCGAGGCGATCGAGACGTGGCCCGTCAAGTTGTTTGGCAGTGCGATTGTGAGTTGAACGGGGTCAATGTCGCTGATCTGACCCAGAACTAGAGAACCCTTCACCAGTCGCTATCTCGGGTTAGTAGTGAATCTCCAAGCACCTGCTCTTGTTTTCCTCACCTTAAAGTTCAAGCCCTCAATCTTGACAGCATCCTCGTCACGTGCAGGTGGGAGGTCCTTGGTCTCCTTGGCTTTGCGTCTCTTTTCCTTCTTTGCCTTGCTCTTCTCGTTGACGTCGAACTCGGCATCTTCCTTGGCAGCATCTGCCCTCGCCTCAACAGTGATCTGCTTCTGCTCCAGGGGCGTAAGAACGCTACCGCCACCACGCGGAAACAGAGGCTCTTCATCCTTGAGAAGTCGCGATACCGTCGGGGCCTTGGGTGCCGGTGCATAGTCCGTCAACTTCTTTTCCTTGCGCTCTTTCGTAGGAGTGTCGCGCTTCGAAGGACGTGATGCCTTGCTCGACTTTGCGGATTTTGATGGAGGGGTACCCCCGGGGGCATCTTTTCTTTTGAGTGAGCTCATGTCGGATGTTGGGCTCAACCCAGGTGCAATTGCTTGCAACAGTTCTGGAGTCGGTGTTTTCCTTGAGAGACTGAACCAGGAAAAAAAAAGGCGTCCAGGGACATTTCTTTGCGATTGCTCCACTCCATTTTTTCGAATTTTCGGGCGGGATGCAAGCCGATACCTATGGGATAACGATAAGCATTGCATTATCGGTCTTATCGGTGGATACCTTGTTTCTCAAGTGAAAAGGACCTGGGGACACCCGCCACTGTTGCGGCACCCCCGGAGCGTTGCACATTCCACTGAAGTTCTTATCTAATCAGAGGTATTGACGGGCAGGCGTGCGCAAGTTCCAGGTTCATTTGGAGGGGATGACTACTGCCCGCCGCCCGCAAGGTGCGATACCTGGGATGCTCGCCTTCCCAGGCAACCTTCTTGCTGAACGTACCGCACCTTGAGTACCTCGTTCAAGGCACACCCTCCAAACAACACCAATATAGGCCATCTGCTAATTAACGTCTTCCTTTCCCGTCTACCAACCTCCGATGACGAATTCTAAAAACGAACATGCGGCAGACTGACTTCGTCGCTGCCGCCCTGACTTTCTTCTACGACTAGGCTGCCCTCCCCTCCCCTTCGCGACATGTCTCCTCGAAAGCGCCAGAGACCGAACCCATCTGAGCCGAGCCCGTCCAACCCACCCGCAGCAATCGCCCCTGCGACAGCAACTTCGGCTACGTCACAGGTCACGGCCGTCTCAGAACCCCTTCACCGGCCGGCGCGAGAGATGCCTCTGATGAGGGACAGGAGCGGCAGCGAAACCAAGAACACCACGCAGAACTCACAGACACAGAAACAGGTAAACGACGAGTTGCTGGGTGATGACATGCGCAGACACGGTCGTCTAAACAACATGGTGCAGGTCCGCAAAACAAGGAGCTGGTACGGCTCCTGGCCACGCAAGTCGGCAGCATCGACGCAGCTGGCACGAGAAACGATATTCGGTGGCACTCTCAAACCATCGAGCACACCCGACTTCCGACGGTTTGATTCGAGGAAGAGTATCGACACTGCGAGTTTCGACGGGCCGGCTGACTCGTCGGCGACATTACCCCAGATTCCAGAAAGCGCAATCACGGAGGAGGAGGCCACAACGAACAAGACAGACAGCGATAACGCGAAAGAACAGGAAGAGGTCGCAGACACGAATAAGATTGCCGAAAATACATCGGCGAAGAAGGACGACACAGCGAAGCCTGTAGAGGACGATACCGCTCCGCAGCGACCTGTGACAGCATCAAGTTGGTTTGGTTGGCTGGGACGCGCGCCGGCGACTGAAATACAGGCCACAGCACCGGCCGAGGGACCACCAAAGGTAGAAGAACCACCGAAGGAACCCGAGACCCAAGAAGCCGCCCCCACCGAACTGCCAGCGTCCGAAGTCCAACAAACACCAGCTGCGAACTCACCAGCACCGACGACATCGTGGTTTAGCTTTTGGTACTCAAACGCTCCTGCACCTGCTGGGCCTGAAACCACGGATGCCACGAAGCAACCAGAGAATATCGCTTGTGACACCACAGAGCCATTCGTAAAGGAGCCAGAAGACATTGTAATGGAGGACGCTCCACCGCCGAAACCAGATGCTCCCAAGCAGGATGCACCGAAGACCCCAACCGCTGGATCTACCTGGGCATTTTGGTCAAGGGACACGAGGTCGAAATCAGAGGGCATCAAGAACGCAAACCCACAGTCAGAATCGGGAGAACTTGCTGTCATCGGGCAAGGTTCAGAGGCGCATCCTGAGCGTACGAGCGTAGATCAGAATCAACGAGGTAAGGCTTCAAAGGATAGCAAAGACATCAAATTGTCAAAAGATCATAAACCTTCAAAGGGCACAATATTGGGAATTGCATCTGCGCCATCGACATTCGGGAGGAAAAGTAAGAGGGTACGCCCGCAGTCAATGGAGATTGATGTTCAGTCGAGGCCAGAAACGCTATCAAGTCCAGAGTCTCCGGCTTCATCCAGGGCATCCATCACAGATCAGACTCCAAAAGAACCACCTCTGAAGCCGGGAACGCCCAAAAGCACCACGCATGAGACGCCCACCAAGTCAACACCACCAAACCTCCTTTTACCGTCATTTGGAAGTACATATCGTATGAAAGACAGCCCATCCATCATCAAACAAATCACTTCACTTTTGCTACGAGCCCAACAACCTCCGACAAACCATGTTTATCGAGTAAAAGAAACACCCAAGATCAAGAAAGCTCTTGCAATCGGAGTACATGGTCTTTTCCCAGCATCATATCTCCGGCCGATGGTCGGACAGCCGACCGGAACTTCACTGCGATTTGCGAGCCTCTGCGCCGAGGCTATCGGTCGATGGACCGACGCTCACGGCTGCTCCGACTGCGACATTGAGAAGATCGCCTTGGAAGGGGAAGGTAAAATCGGGGACAGGGTAGACAACCTGTGGAAGCTTCTTCTTAACTGGATCGAACACATTCGTAACGCAGACTTGATTATCTTAGCATGCCATTCGCAAGGCGTGCCGGTCGGCGTGATGTTGCTGGCGAAACTCATCGACCTAGGCATCATCACCAATGCCAAGATCGGCGTCTGCGCCATGGGTGAGTGCAACAGATCTTTGCATAGACCTCTGCTAACATCTTACCAGCCGGAGTCTCACTGGGCCCGTTCCCAGACTACAAGTCCAGTATGGGTATCCTAATGGGGTCCGCCAACGAGCTGTGGGAATTCTCCAACCCTGATAGCGAAGTCTCGAAGAGATACGAAAGCGCACTGAAGGAGGTTCTAAATTACGGTGTCCGAATCACCTACATCGGCAGCATAGATGACCAGCTTGTCCCCATGGAATCCGCAACCTACTCCCCCGCCTCCCATCCTTACATTTATCGTGCCGTCTTCATTGACGGCCGCGTACATGCCCCAGATTTGTAAGCATAACTCATATCCTCTTTCCAGAGTTCGTGTCCTGACACACCGCAGCATCGCCCACTTAGTAGGCTTCGCTCTCAAGCTCCGCAATCTGGGCGCTTCCGACCACGGCCTGATCCGCGAACTCTCCACTCCTCTGGCCGGGAGCCTGTACTCTGGAGAAGGTCACTCGCGCCTGTACTACGACGACCAAGTCTACGACCTCGCCGTCACCCACGCCCTCGAGACGGCCGACGTGAGCCCAAACGTCCCCGCCACGGTAGCACATCGTCGCGACGCAGGCTCCTCCCTCGCGAACCCGAATCCCTACCACCTGCCATGGATCATGAGGGGCCTACTAGAGGAGGACTTCGTTCGCACCGAGCTCTCTTCTGAAACGGAGGAGTTGCTGCGCCAGTTCGACGACTGGAAGCCCGTGACTAAGGCATTGAAAGACGTCAAGTATCGGCTCGAGGCTATCCGGTCTAAGCTCTAAATCACATTTTCTTTTTGGTAGACTGCCATCGTACACACACAGAAGATGGACGATAAATGTCCGCCTGCATGTTCTTCCTTTTGTCTTTGTCTTTCTTCTTAATCGCACTCAAGAATCCTAGATCCCCAACGTCGACGGAATGTTGAGATTACAGACGGGTATGGTTGTTTAGAGACCCGACGGCGGCGTTGATGTTGGTTCTGGGGAGGGAGCGTTACATCTAGATTTCTTTTTGTTTTCCTACATTACTCGGGAAAGGGCAATTATTACGCATGGCGTTCACGCGCTATCACAGGATGGAAACAGATACAATATATCAAAGACTTTCTTTTTCTTTGTAAAAAAACGTAAGTTTCATGTTGCTCAGAGTGACTTGTGCCGTATGGCCGCACGTCGACTATTGACTATTTATTTGATACCGATTAGCAGATGGGGTAGGATCCCCAGAAAACCAGACATGACAAACACGGAAGTGTGATCGCAAAAGACGTTTTGATTGTCTTGTCCTCATAATAGTTCGACACGCTTCATGGCCATCCGGACCCCCTTTTCTTCAGAATACTTGCTTTTCTCGTCTTTTTCTTCGCCTTTTTTTTTTAAAAAAAAAAAAAAAAAGGTGTCGGCCATTACTTTTACAAAACTTTTTATGTCGGGTTGTTGAATGACATGGAATGGTAAGGTACAGTGGTCGTCGTTCGGCCCCCGCTTCTCTTTTCCTTTTGCAAACTTCTAGATTTGGCCATCTACTAGCTGTCTACCCACATCCAAGCTTCTCCATCTCATCAAAAGTGGTTACTGGAGTGCAGGTCTTTTTTACCTACGCCCCAGCTGCCAGTCGTAAATCGTATTCTGAATCGCCTCCCACTTGAGCGCGTGCGTGCTGACGCCGTGCGCCTGCGCCTCCTGCAGCACGACCGTCGGCGCACCGCTGCCCCTGCCCTTGTTCTCGACCATGCCGCCCACGACAATGCGGGCGACGCGGCGGAGGTCCTCGACGGTGAGGCCCTCGATGCGGCGGCACATGTCGGTGACGGGGATCTTGTGGCCGTGGACCTGGACCTGCCTGCCGAGGTCCTCGAGCTCGACCATGCGGCTCTCGAGGTTCATGAGCAGGCTGGAGCGCAGCTGGTTCTTTGCACGGTCGACCTCGACGGCCTTGAGGGCGGAGAAGCCCGTGTCGAGAGTGAGAGCGCGGAGCTCGCGGCACATGACCTCGAGCATGCTGGCTGTCCGGCCGGGGATGCAGCTGGCCGAGATGCCGAATAGGCCCGAGTCCGTGTACGAGTGGTTGAAGGCGACGCAACTCTCGACCCAGCCGTGCTGGTTGAGGACGTTGGTATAGAGGCGCGAGTACATGCCCTTGCCGGGGCCGCCGGCGGAAAAGGAGCCGCCGCCACCCAGGAGGGTTTGGAGGGTTGCGAGGGCGTAAATGTCCTCGGAGGAGATAGGGAGGCCCTCGAAGGCGAGGTGAATGTGGGTGAATGTCGGCATATTGGGGTTCAGAGAGGGGGGCTGAGGGGGAAGGGAGAGGAAGCCGCCGGTGTAGTGTGAAGGGGAGTTAATGTCGTAGGTGCGAGAGGTGCTGTCCTGCACGGCAGCGTTGTTTGGTGCAGAAGTGGAAAGGTTCTTAAAAAAGGGAACTTTGGAGAGGAGTTTGGAGGGTTGTTGAATGGGAGAAGACGACGCTGAAGATGCCACCAACGAGGCCTCGGTTTCTGAGGTTTGAGAGGAGACATCAGTCTCTGAACCCGTTGTCGAGGTTGCCGTTGCCGAAGCCTTCATGTCTCCAAAATATTGCGTAGCCAGCTGGACGGCTTCGTTGTGCTCCACGCCGGCAAAGGCAACGACGATGCGTTCGGGGCGGTAAAATAGGTCGCGGTATCTCAAAATAGTGTCTCTCGAGATGCTGCCTAGTCTGTCCTCGGGACACAGCAGAGGGTTACCGAGGGTGTTGTCTTTAAACGCCGCCGTGTGCACCAACTCCGGAAGGATCAGTTCGGGCTTGCTCCAGATCTCCTTGATCTCGTACTCGGCCGTAAGCAGCTGCTCGGCGACTTCCTCCTCCGTCAGCTTGGGATCGCGAATTGTCTCGGCGAGGAGGCCGATCGTGGTAGGCACAGCGCCATTGAACGTCGCGGCTTGGTACATCATGCTCTCTCGCGAGCTCGCGCACTGGATGTTTCCGCCGAGGGCCTCGACCTGCTCAATTATATCGTCTGCGCTGCGGGAGTGTGTCGACTTAAAGGCAAGGCGATCCATGATGTGACTAACTCCCCTCAACCCGGTATCTTCGTATCGCGAGCCGGCGTCGACATAGACGCCCACGCCTGAAAAGGAGCCCGGAAGTGCTTCCGAGGCGACGCGCAGGCCGTTGGGAAGGGTCGTGATTGCGTCGAGGTCCGTCGGTTCCTTCGGAATGGGTTCGATGACTGTTGCATGTGTGCGGCGCGGTTGTGTTGACGGGCGGAGAGCAGTAATCAATCGGGAGGGCGCGGCGGCGCCCGCGGCGGCGCGCCGGGGGAGGCGCGTCGCTAATGTTCGAAGCATCGTATGGCTGAATGTATAAGGTGATCCAGCCAGGTGCGTTGTAGTTGAGATGGATCCTTGCCGTGTTGGTGGAGGTTTGCACGACGGTAAGGCTCAGGAAAAGTTCGCTGCTAGGTACCAGGTGACTGGCGGGTGCAGATTCCTGATGTTGCTTATCGCTTATCGCCCTCGGACGTATCGGGGTCTGGGCCGCCGTGTGGGCCAATCAGGGGCAAGGGGATGCATTCAGCTGGAAGACGTCATCCGGAACCTGCATGCCCTGCTCCTCGGACAAAGAAGTCATCAATGCGGTTTGCAGCTGACTGAGTAGACGGGCGAAGCAGGCTTCAGGTTTTGTTGCAGGGTACTCAAGTTCGGTCCCAAGTGGTTGAAAACAACATCTTGCCAAACCTCGACTGATGGCCACGTGCGAAGGTTTGAGAAGCGAAAATGAGATTTAACTCGGTACAGTGGCCGATCTGTATTATATAATGATGCTAAAACCTGTCATCCGTGATGCGTACGCTCCATTGTTGCGTGACGCCGACATGGCAGCTCTAATCAACAATGCTAAGCCGCTCAGCTGTCCATGTCGTCAAACAAGTAATCATGAGTAACATTGCTCTGTATCCGTGTGATAGGCAGGGAACGCTCCACAATGCATTGTAACGCCTGACACCGCCCTTTCCATCGCTCATGCAGTTGGTCTCTTCCTAGACTCCATAGGTGTGGTCGACTCAGCACCAGTTGACATCAAACTTGATCTCCTCTTGAGACAACGTCTTTCAGCCTCGACGACGACCTCGTTAGGCCTTAACCGGTTCTACCGGTCGACGTCCATCTCCGTAGCCTCGTCGAGGCTTCTCAGTCCATTGGCAGCTACGGCAGCACGGCGACCGGCACTTCCATCAAATACCCATGGCCCAGCATCGTTACTCGGAGTAATGGGACCTTCAGTACTATTGGTCAGGTGGTTTCCAATGGGAGAGGGTGTTCGGGTGTCACGCCCGTTGCGAAGGACAGCGGCCTGCGAGGCGCTCCCGGCAGCAGGAATTGCCATGGGTTCAGTGACCGTGTTCGGAGCAACTGTTTGCGGCGGGGGCATCTCTGACATCGTTCGTGCCCGATCCAACGCGACGGTGAAATCCATGGCATCAGGTTCCATATCGATCTCTGGAAGTTGAGGTCTCGCGCTCTCTGCTGGCACCGGAACTGGGGCAGGCAAAGGCTCGATCGCAACCGCAGCCTTGTCCTTCGTCTCCTGTTTCTCCTCGACCTCTTCATCGTCATCCATTTGTTCCCAGTCTTCCGTGGGGTCTTCGATGTCTGCCTCGAGGTCGGCGGCCATGCGGCAGTTTGGACAGATAAAAATGGGGTACTGTGGGGAACTCAGGAGAGAGCGAATGCACTTGAAATGCCAGGTATGCGAGCATGGCGCCACGAACAGGCACTGGCACGGCTGAAAGATCGTTAGTTCAATGCTGGCACGCGATGTGGAGACACAATGCATGCAGAGCGGCAACATACCGCAATCGAGTTGAGACATATGGAGCAGTCTTGCGTCGACGACGAGTTCGCAGAGTTTGCAGCGACCATGTTGCGAAGGCGCTTGTGCGTCGCCATGCTGGATGTTGTCAATATTTGCTCATTAATACACAGTATGAGTGCACCTACTTGAACGTGTTGAGCTTGTTTTGCCATCCTCTGTTGAGCTCAAGGCGCATCTTAACGCAGCGAAAGATCATCTCCTCGCCTCCCTTGAAATCAATGCCTAGTTGCACTATATCGCCGTCATTGACAGGAAACGGCTTCGACTCGGTGCCAGGGGGGCTGAGGCGTATGTGGTTGAGAAATGTGCCGGAGGAACTTTTGACGTCCCTGATATACCATTTCCCGTCGTCGTACCAGAACTCACAGTGTCTGCGACTGACAACCTTGCTCTTAAAGCCGACAGGGGCCGCCGACGGGGTGTTGTTGGGGATGCTGGGCTGGTTGTCTCGTTCCGAATAGCGACCAACGCGAATGATCTCGCTGCCACTGGGCAGAGTCCTGGAGACGGGAGGAAAGGTAAGGCTCGGGCGCGTCGCGCGGGGATCGTAGTAGGCCGAGAAGCGAATCGAGGGCAGATTGTCGGGAACGGGAGACGAGGCGGTCGGGACGACGTCGCCTGTCGTAGAGGCGCGTGCTCTGGTCATGTTCGCGAGTCCGGTGTCGACGTGAGGCTGCGATGGGTGCCTAACGTGGTTTGCTGATTGACCGCTGCTGCTGCTGCCGCTGCTGCCGCTGCTGCCGCTGCTGCCGCTGCTGCCAGCGACGACGTCGTCCAAAATGGACGGGAGCGCATCCACAGGAGGACGCTCGATGGCGGGCGAAGAAGGCGTGGTGGAAGCCCTGTTTGCGGAGGATGCTGATCCTGATGTTGTGGGCTCTTGCAGCGAAGCTACCAGGGAAATCGGATTCAGGCTGGAATCGGTGTCGGCACGACGAGGGGTTGTCGTGGGCGAGTAGCTCAAAGAACGTCGCAGACTCTGGGTCGGACGAGCAGTGCCGCTCCGGACGTTCAGGTTTTGACTTTGACTTTGAGTTTGGGTCTGAGAATGATAGTGCGGGTTGTGGTTGGTGTTTGTATTAGGGTGAAAGTGAGAGTGTGAGTGGGCGTGGGAGTTCGAGGTCGAAGAATTGGAACCCTGACTGCTGTGCTCCCTGGAGAGCAGGTGATTTTGGGTGTAATTGCGGAGATAGCTTAGGCCTCGCAAGCGACTGGAGCGTGTCGAGGGCGAGGCGGGATTAGTGACAGACGTCGGCACGGGGCCCACGGTTGGTGGCGATGAGACTGGTTGTGTAAACATTTGCGCCTCGAGGGGTCAGGAAATGGGCGGGCTGTCTTGGTGCTGGTCCTTTTCGAAGGAGTAATAACAGTGATCAGGAGCTAGCGACAGCAGGTCTGAAATGGCAGGTAAGCAGGCCAGCTGGGTAGTGTTGCACTGGTGCCGAATCGACTCGTGAGTTCTGAGCTGGGCTGGCTGACTAGTTGGCTGAACCGCTGGACTGCGGCAGACGGACGGCAGGTCTATGACCACCTTCTCTAGGACAGACTGCGATTTGTGGATTCGTTTGAATTTGCCCTTGGGGAGGGGTCTTGCTTTTGGGGGTGTCTTTTTCGTTGTCTTGCTCTCTTCGGAATTTGGAGCAGGTTCAATCGAGACTTCAGACAGCGTAAGGCTATCAAAAATGAAATAGGAACAAGGGCACTGGCGGGTGTGATCCGACGGGGGGAAGTATGGCAAGTAAAAAGGGTAAGGGAAGGTCAGGTAGGTAGCAGCGGGGGAGTGAGCGAAGAAGGAAAGCTAAGGTGAGGTAGAGGCGGCTGCTTGGAATGTCGCGGATTATCCCCAGGAGCAACGTAGGCAGGCAGGCACCTTAATTTTTTGCAGCGTCTGGCGTAGGGTAACACGGCCGAGGGCGAGACGAGAGGTTGCAGGAAGGGACGAAGGAGAAATCATCGAAGAGATGAGAGGGAGGGAGGTCCGAGAGACTTGAGAGAGTCTTGGGAGGTGATGGACGGGTTAATAATATGGACCACAGGGTTGGGAAGACTGGGGAAAGGCGGTTTTTTCGTTATTGGTTTTTAGCCTGGCCGCCGCCACAAGCCTTCTCTGCATTCGATATGTATGTGTGCCTGGAGCTTGCCTGTCCTCGTGTTGCTGGTGGTGCAGATGCAAGTACGAGTGCAAAGTTGTCTTGGGGAGAAAGAGAGACGGCGAGACTGAGAGGGAACGAGGAATAAGAGCAAGAAGTGATGGTCGGGTGAGTGCTGAAGCTGGAGCGGGAAGCTCGACGTTGGCTACCTTGCATTAGATTGGGGAAGGGGCTAGTATTTCGGTCGGTGGCCAAGAAGATGAGCGACAGTAATTTTTTTTTTTTTTTTTTTTTCGCGCTCTCTATTGAAGTACTATCGTTTCGTCCCGGTTTGGTCAAGTGTGTAGGGAAGGGCCCGGATAGCAAGAAAGACTTTACCGTACGCAGTAGTAGTACCTTTGGCTGTCCACCTCCAGGGCGATATGGAGGAGGAGGAGGGGAGTGCTGCGATGCCAAGTGGATTGTTTGTGCCTTGCCTACCTAGGTATCTTGAGTAGGTACTTGATGTAGGTATGCGCTTTACTTGGCAGGGCAGCGAGAAAATCTGATATATCATATGGCGCTGCTCCAGATGCTGCTTGCTACCTTACGCAGAGGTAAAGTATTTACGGCAACTAGTCATCGGTGTGGTTGTTGTTGTTGTTGTTCTCGTCGTCGTCGCTGCTTCGCTAATCGTCGATGAAGCAGCAACTGCAAGGGCCCCGGGCATCGACGAGAGCAGACCAGAACACGAGAGGTCCAGCCCGGTCAGTTTTCGTTGGCGCGCGTGCCATTTTTCTGCTTGCTACCTACACGGCGACAGAGGGGGCGTTGATGGAGATAATGACGACGTCAAGGCAAGTAAGAGACCGACACAGTCAGGGCCGAAAGTGTGGTGTGGTGTGCCAATTCCGGTAATCCCTACGCAGTGCAGCACTCAGTGGTGTAGGGGTCGTCGTCTAGCACCGTGACCCTGGACTGAGAGGCACCAGAAGGTCACCCTGGGTCTGGGAGGGGTCACTTTTTGGGGGGCCCTTGGGTTAGCCCGGTAAAGAGAGGTCGGACTAAGGTGAATTGGATTTAACGGGCAAGGGGAGGGGGGAGAATGTTGCGGTGACGATGGGATTGGACGCTGACGGCGGCGGGGGAGGAGACGCCGCAGCTGGTAGGTGGTACCTCAGCTTGAGGAGTTGGCTTGCAACGGATGGACGTACACTACCTTCGGTACCTAGTAAACCCAGGTGAGGTAGGTATCGCAACAACATAGAAAGACTGGACAGATGGCAGTGAGTCGAGATGATGCCGTGACCGAAAATTAATGTTGACGATCACTCACTCACTGACGAACGTCCAAGCGAGAGGAAAGGACCCTGGAACCGACGGTCAGGTCTGAGTATCGGTGGCAGACGTGACGGTTCCCGCACAAAATACGTATCGGTTCTGCATGCGTGCTGTGCTAGGTATGTTGTGCTGTGCGTCAGTAATGCGCCGCTGCCATCAATGTGCGCAGAAAAAAAGCAACGGGAGCTGCTGAAGCACTTCCAAGTCATGGGGTGTTGGGGGTAAGTACCTAGACAGGCAGTAACCTCATCCAGGAAGCTTGATACAGGGCATCAGGCACCTAGGGCTGGTCATATGCGTCGAGGGTCTCAGTGTCAGCCAGCTTCGGGAGGCTGGGAGGAAAAAGAAGAAAGGCTCCCGTCGAATACTTACTATCTATCTACCCTGACATGTTTGGACCTGAACTCATCGACGGAGAAAAAGAGCTGCAAGCAGGTGCAAGCCAAGCTGCCAGCCCCATGGGTAAGGAAGCAAAACAAGGTGTACAACATCGGGTAGGTAATCCTGAGGATTGAAGTACCTAATTACTTACATTTTCCGAGCCATCATCTCGAGCTGCAAGATTTGGAAGCTCCGAGCTGGCATCGGAGGTACACCGGTGCATCAGTGAGAGATCACGGAAAGATCTAAGATGCTGCTTGGGGGGCGAGGCAGGATCGAGCCACATGCAACAACGCACCTTCCCCTCGGAAGCTGCTGGGCTCTGGCTGCAAGGCCGCAAGGTTTCAATTCAAGTTTAGATTCCATTTCCTCGATTGCGATTTGCTGGAAGGCACAGAGCATCAGCAGTTGCAATACACAACGAGAAACATCTATTAAGGGCAGCTGCAGTTTATAGCATCAGAGTACCTATCTTGCCTCCCGCTGTGAAATACATGGAGACGGGAGGCAGTGGCGGTCGCAGTGGCAGTTGCCCAATTCAGCTATGCGCCTTGCTTCTTGACTTGATGCTGTCGAAAGCACGCTGCTGCAGACGGGATGGAGCGGTTGAGCACCTGCGATCTTAGTGATCACTTACATGAACTGAGGCAGGCATGGCACACGACACACGACACACGAACACCCCCCCCCCTTTTTTTTTCCATTTGGAATGTTTGAGATCTTACGATCCCGAATTCTCCCCCTTTCCAAATAAGTGGGATGGAAGGCGGCAGGCTCCGACGGGAGGCTCTTTCTTCACTTGATTCCAGTTCTCACTCGAATGCCGCACTGCCAACTCCGTCCGTTTTGCAACGTTCTGCCCTGTTTTAGATCTCGTCAGGTCAGATGCAGATGCAGATGCAGATGCAGATGCAGATGCAGATGCAGAACCCGGCAGAGAGGAGAGGCGAGGAAAAGGTTCACCTCATCTCAGCCCACTCACTCACAGCTACCTTAGCTGAACCGTTATTTCCGGCTCTGCCGTTGACAAGCTGGAATACTTATCATAGGTTCCATTCATTCCCTTCTACAACCCGCCATCGAACAAGATCTCCTCATCAGTGATCATCAGCTCACTTTCGTCCTTACTTCAGTGTCCACTTCTAAGGTACCTTAGGTAGATAAGGTACTCCCCCACCCGTTGCACCGCTGTCACGGACAGGAATGATTTGACATGCAGCCAATGGAACCAGCTTCACCCGGCTGATTCGCTGGATCTGCAGCTGCATTGCAAGGCCCCGGACCATGGTGAACTCCGGCGGAGCGCTCCCGTGAACGATTCACCGCACACTTGGACTCCAGCTCGCTGACAGCATCAACCCTCACTGAAATCCATTGCATTCTCCAAATCGTCGGTCTGAGGTGGACGTCCGTGACCCCACCACAACCGTCCTCTCACCAGGATTAAGTTGCAGCAACACCTACAGGAATGGCTGAAAACTGTCTCCTGCACCGTCCGCACTATCACGGCTCCCCTCCCCACCTCCTTTGAAGAACTTACGCCTTCATCTCAACCACCAGGGAGCCCTACATGACTAGAGCGCACCTCCGTTCACGATAATGCACTCGAGGCTGACAACAACTCACGTCGTCGTCTTCAACTCCACCATGACCCGTCCGGTCCGTCCGCCGCGATTCCGACACGTCCTCCTCCAGCTTCCCTCGGCGGCTTCATACAGAGCCAAAAAGAACAGCAATTCGGGAACTTGTCCATCCCGCCTTGCCTTTCGACACTCGACACTGGCATGCCAAACCCGTCTTGGCAAGGCAGAGCTACATTGAAGAAATAATCTAGAAAGCGCTGAGCTCACCAGAAAGACGGGCCCGATCCCGGCTGTCCCGGCAGTGCCGACTTGCCCTATCCCGTGCCAGACACGGGAATTCTTCGCTTCCCACCTCGTCTTGCCTCGCCACTAATTACACCTTCTCGCCACGAGCAAATGGCGCAGCGCTGCCAAGACCCTTCAACCACAAACCTTCATGCACCCTCCGATTCTTCTCCGGGACCGAGCCCGCGATGGACCCTGCTCTTACGTCCGCCCCCTTGCTGACCTCTTTGTAGGGATCTTCCCCCGGAATGCTGCCTTCTCTTCGTCTTCTCGCCTTCGTTCAATCTCACCTAACCCAATCCATCTTCGCCTACGCTTTGAGTCAGATCCAGATGCTCCATTGTTACAGCGCTCCGGTTCAAGTCAACAGCTCTTCCTGTTCTCTGCCAAGTGTCCCGAGAAGAACGCGCGGACGAGTAGTTTTTCGCTTCCGGAGGACTTGACCACGCGGGCCCAGGGCACCGCGGCCGGCTGTCTGACCATTCCCGGCCAAAGTTGGTATGGTGGGCATTCCACAACCTCCTAGAGCGTCGCAGAACCCGAACCTACTTTCGGCCGCAAGCATCCGAACAACCATATCTGCAAAAAAGGACGAACTTGCGTCGACCGATTTGGCTGCATGCTGTGCGCTCTCCTGAGCAAACATGTTCAGAGCCAATGCAGCTTCCCACGCAAACCGGACCGTTGACTCCAGCGCTCCCAGGGGCTCTCCCCAGAAAGCTATGTGATTTATGACGTCCCGTCAATCCCGCCCTGGGTCAACCCTGGCATTCGCTACAAAGCCTCTTGTCAGAGGATGCATTTGTGTATTCTAAGTGGCCTGACATTCTACGCGCCAAACGTGCCAAATAAATGGACGTGCTTCACTCGGAGTCTTTGCACACCTTCTGCGTCCAAGGACGCCAGCTTCAAACCATCCACCAAGCGAGCTCACGAGTCCGATCTTGGGCCGCATGTCTTGGGGCTCACGCACGTGTGCTCCTCACACGATCTTTATCGCAGTAGGTGATTCGACAACAACTCAAGACGGCTGACTGTAGCAGACCTCCTATGAGATGAGCTGCAAACGGCAACACAAAGAGCGGATATTCGCTGACTCACGGCTATTCTCCGATCTGGCATAACCTCTAAAGAAACTTTGGCGGGAACCGCCACGTCGGAGACAGCGCCATCCACGGTTGACCCCAGTCAACTGCTTGAGGAACAGACCCAGCTTACCCCGAATTGATTCCCACCAACTTAATGCATTACTCCAAGCAAATCCCAAAGCACTCGTTACAACACCACCGCATCACCGCATAACTTGGGTCGGATTATGTAAGTATATCGAGACTGAAACTTTCGATTTCCTGCCTCTCATCTCGGGCCGTCCTATGTCTGTATAGTTAAAAAGCAACGCCTGCTACTTCAACCGATCTTGGTCGGCACCATCTCATATTCTTCGCCCTACTTCTTGAAGACGGTAGCTCCGAGCCTCTCAATTTCTCGCCCCTCTTGAGTCCCCCGACCAGCCGCCTCCAGCAGCCTGCTCCACGCCTCGGCGTCCTTGAGCTTGATTGCCTCTTCCGCAGCCTTGAGCCGCATACCGCACGTCTCGTACATGGTGATAGTAGTACCGGGTTCCAGTCCGGTGCACTTTGGCACGAACACTGCGGCCAGGCGCAGGTTGCCAGCTTGTAGCGTGAGATTGTAGAACGGCTGTGGCACCGTCAGTATGCTGCAATATCCAACAACCACGTAGAATGCCCGTGACTCACCTCCCATCCGATGGGACTCCTCCTTGTCTTCGCGAGCTCCTCGATCTCGGCCCAATCGCGTTTCGCAACCAGCGCCCTCAGTCTGTTTACCCATAAATGTCAAGTTAGCATTACTCCCAAAACCCTCCTTGGTAGGTTTGTTTAAAAAAGGGCAGAGAGGAGGCAGAATATCTGACCTGATCCACCAAGCAACCTTCTCCGGCACCTTGAACTCGCTCTGTATGTTCTTTGCCCGCTTGTGGTAACCCAGCCGAATCAGCTTGAACATGGTTTCGTTCACGCTCAGTCCCGTAAAAGTGTCTGTCAGATCCCGGTCGAACGCCTCCTGCATCTTGAGCAGCGTCTGCGCTTCCTTGAGGGCGTGCACTTCGAACGCGGCATCGCGAGAGTCAGACAGCAGCTTCGCTGCAAGCGCGAGCTTGTCGGACGCCGTTCGCGCGTCGGGCTGGCGGAGGCTCTCGCGGAGAAAGACGCTCGCTCCATCGACGCGACGGTCGTCTTGGTAGTACAGATCCTTGAGCAAGGCGTTGTCGCCCTCCCGTGCAGCCGAGGCTTCGACGAGAGCTGTTGCCGTCGGTCTGGCGTTGATGACTCTGAAGAAAGCAGCCAGGGGCAGTTTTTTCTTTAGTTGGAGGAGGACGTTGTACATCAAGTCCGTGTCACCGCTCTCAATCGCCTTGTCAAGCGCCAACTCGTCCTCTTCCATGCTGAGGAGTAGCGGCACTTGTCTTCCGCCACGCGGCTCGTGGTTGAGGAGTTCTGTGGCGAGCCGGGAGCGGCCCTCGTCGTACGCCGCGCGGGCGATTTCTTCAAATGAGATGCCCGGCTTGCCAGAGAGACGCTCGACGACGAGGCGGCAGATAGTGTCGTCGTCTTCTGTCCCCGAGCGGACCTTTGCAGAGGCCCAGTGAACGTATATTCGGTCCGTGGGGAGTCGTAGGTAGCCCGCGATCTTGAGGGCCAGGAGGTACTCGTGGCGGTTGATGAGGCGCCTGATTAGCCCCTCGGGCGTGAGACGTTGGTACTGTTCAAAGGATAGAGGAAGGCCGACCTCGAAGAAGCGGACGGCATTGAGGACGCGCAGAATTTCGCACATGTCGACGAAGTCGTCGCTGTTGTAGATGTCCAGCACGGATTTACCAAAGGACGCGGCTTTGAGGAGCTGCTTTTGCCAGTAGATGCTGAACTCGCGGCCCGCGGCGTTGACGCACGTGTCCACTGCCTCGGTGAGGTTTGCGCGGATGAGCTGGATGTAGTCGTCCGCCTTTGGGGATTGTAGCTCCAGCTGGCCGACGGCGTCGAGGAGGATGGACGCGGGCGAGGATTCTGCGCGCGTGCCAAAGACTTCCTCTGTCGCGCTCGGAACGCGTTCAAGGAAATCGCAGACGTCGTTTGTGATGAGCCTCGCGCCGTCGTGTTCTGAAGCTTTGTTAGCAACCTCATTCTCTACACATGCCAAGATGACCTTACCTGAAATAACATGCACACGCCCATCGTAGAAGAATTCTGCAGAGGCATTATCCGGCCCGATGACATGCACCTCGTCCTCCCACGCAATCAACGCATCGGAGCCGCACCACTCGACATACTTTGGCGGGATCTTGCTCTCGGAGTCGTGCTCAATGAGCCGCTCCTGAAAATCGCTCGAAATGACATGCGCTCTGCCCGTCTTGGTATACAACGCGATCAGCCTCCCGTCGGGCGAGACGCTGATGTGACTGAAGGGCCCGATGTCGAGGAACCGATCCTCGACCTCGGCCGCATCGACGACGTACACCGTTTCCTCGATGCTCAACAGCACCTCGACGGACCTCGAGAGCGTGTGGTCCGGCGACACGACGGCCCAGCTGTGAATCTCGCCCAGCCCCTCGGGAACCTGCACGAGCAGCCTCGGCCTCGGCTCCGCGTAGCTCGTCACGGAAACGAGCGCGTTGTTCGCCAACAGGGCGACCATGCCCGTCTCGTAGAACCGGCATTCCGCGACGCCGAACTCGTCGGCCCCGTTGCCCAGCGAGAACTGCGTGAACTCGCCCTGCAGGTCGTACACCCGGACGGTGCCTTCCGCGGTGACGACGAGGAGCCTCTCCTCGCCGCCCGCGACCGAGGCCCACCCGAGCCCCTTGACGGCGCCCGCGGCGGCATCCCAGGGTATGTTGCGGAGCTGCTTGCCGGCGTAAGAGTAGATGTTGATGCCCGGTTTCGAGGTGGAGGGCTTATTGGGGCGGTAGGCCTGGATCTTTGTGTCATCACGCAGCAGGGCGAGGGCGCCGGCGTAGGGGGCGCCCGCGATGATGTAGTTGTCGAGGTCGAGGTCCTGGTCGAAGACCTCGGTGTAGAGCTGGATCTTGCGGTACCATTTGTCGCCGACGTTATCCCATCCGGCTGAGGGGTGGGAGGCTTCCATCATGTCATCTTCTCATTGCCGGACATCCAATTTATGAAGTCTTGAAGTTTTTACGTCTTGGGGAGAATTCCCAAATATAGGATGCCGAAATTGTTGATGGGTGTACGTGAGACCGCGGTGTGTGAGATGAGATGGGTCGTAGTGATAGCTCCCCGGAGCTTCTGTCGCTCGGGGCAGGTAAGGTACCTCAAGGCCCCAGCGGACTGGAGCTTGCGCCATGGCCAACGAGCCTCAATGGGACAAGCAGCCTCTGTGGACGGCTAATCCCCGGGAGAGGCAAGCTGCGTCATTACACCCCACCAACGGTATCGCGCACCCCGATAAGACAAACCCCCCCTCCCTTTACCTAAGAAAGGAGATCGGCATGTCGCATTACTCCCCAAGTTCAGGCCGCTCTGGGAACAGGTCTGGGGTATGGAATGCAGCAAACCTCATGCACCAAGCCGTCCGTCACGCAGTTGTATGACCAGAGGTTTTAGCCGTCTTTCCGTAGAGATTTCATTACTCCTTCTCCCTTCACATCGCGCGAGACCACTGCCTGACCAAGGGGGGCGTCACGTTTGCATCCATATCTCCACACGCGCGACCGTCTATACCATTTCTCCTTCTCCTCCCTTTCAAAACCCCATCTAGCACTACTAAAATGCCCGACTGGCGCTCCGAATACCTGGCTTCCATCAGGGAGCAAGAGAAGAACAGCCCAGTAAATCTTGAAATCGTCCAGCTATGTGCGTCAGGATTCACAACGCCCCCCTTGCGTCCCCCTCCCTTCGTGCCCAACAGACCGCAAGTTGCTGAACTGTGCCCAAATACCCAGGTTCCCAACTCTCCGACCGCGTCGCGGCTCTCGAGGCCGAGAAGGAGCTCCTCAGATCCAAACTCGCTCCCGATGCGACGATCAGCGAAAAAGCGCCGATGGACGGCATCTGTTCGGACCCGAGCGTCAACCAGCTACAGCACACTCTGGCAGAGGCGCTGCGATCAAACGGAACACTACAAGATCGGGCCAAAAGGGCTGAGGAAGAGGTGCAGACGCTGCGGAGGAAGAACAAGGACGATGCGAGGCAGGTCAAGACGCTTACTGCCGAGAAGACTGCGCTCGCGACCAAGTTGAAGGATCGGGAGCATGAGCTTCGCGAAAAGCGCAAGTTGGTCGAGGTGATCCCCCCTGTGACTACGATGGCGCATGGCCCTCAGCTGACTTGCCGCAGAACGTCCAAGACGAGATGATTACGTTGAACCTCCAAGTTGCCATGGCTGAACAGGAGAGGGACAAGGTCAAAAAGGAGAACAAGGAGCTCGTCGACCGCTGGATGAAGAGGATGGCGCAGGAGGCCGACGCCATGAATCTCGCAAACGAGCGCTGACGATCCGGTCTATTTCGTATGGGTAACCAAGCATACCACAAGCCTTCGCGCCCTTCACGATACCACTGGCGCCTCTACTCTCGCTGTATGGGAGTATCAAAAAAAGAAAAAAGAATCTACAGGTAACAAATCCAACGCTATTTCCTCACCCAATGCCAAAAATACTTGTGTTTTTCCCCACCTTGAATGTACATATATATGCATTATGCATGAAGCAAATGCCAACCCCTTCTAGTCAAGTCCCGTGGGACATCATACAACGAACGCTTTGATGTGTGTATGCTGATGGTTATGCAGTAGTCTACTTCTTGGTAGAGATGCAATAGGTGCCTCCGGAATCAGTCCAGCTGACGTATCCAGCATGCTCGGGCCATGTCAGACGCTCGACGTCGAGGATGTTATTAGCAATGTCGTTCGTGTTCCGCGACCCTTGGTCGTTAACGAAGGACTTGAGCGACACAACCTTGCACCCTTTCTTCAGATCGAGGAACATGTTGACGAGCTTACTGTTGAGTTCGGGGCCGAAAGCTTGGTTGTTGACGAGGACGACGTCTGCGCGCTTGAGAGCATCATGTATCCTTGTATTCTTGGTAAAGTCGCCTCGTTCGAGGTTGACTCTGCCCGGAAGCAGGCCCCACATCTTGCAGCGGGCGCCGAACTCTTTCTCTTGGGCTTCGGCAAAGTTGCATGGGTTCTCCATCTCTTCGCAGCCCCAGCTCTCGCAGCCAATTTGTAAGGCGGCCTGAAATACGACGTTGCCGACGCCGGAACCAAGGTCGACGAAGACCTGATCCGAAGTCATCTGCGTCCTTTCCTGCAAGACTTTAGAGATGAATGGGAATCCTAGCTCGCCGTACACATTGTCGGTGCCGTTGGTGTATTGCTTCAGCTTTTCGACGTCTGGCGAGACAGTGCGATCATAGACCTGGGAGAGAATGAATTCCACAAGCTTGTTAGGGAGCCCGTGCATCTTATCCAAGTTCTTCTTTATTGAACCGTCAGCGGAAAGTGCGCGGATCCGGGCATTGGCGTCTTTCAGAGCCGTAGTGAAGCCTTGGAAGTCATTTGTGTTATTCGCCCGTGTCAACCGCCGGATGATGCCGGTGTTTGGGTCGAACTCCTGCGCCTGCTCCTTAGTGAGGTATACGTTGGCAACCCAGTCGATCACTTGCATGATGTCTTTAACCGCATCAATCTTGCCATTTTCGTACAGCAGCTCATACCTGGTTGTCTCGTTAGCAACATGCCGTGGCGAGTCTGGCCACTCTCCCGACTTACGATTCTGCGCCATACATGCTCGGGTACTGCAGCCTGACCCTGATATCGTCCTTCTCGGTTGCACCCAGTACGCGATGGGCCTTGGGACAAGACTGCTCATTGGTAATATGGGCGGCATGGATCAGCCTGCTCAGAGGCTTCAGCCCCCCCTTGAAAGCGCTTTGTCGGGTAAGGACGCGGTTGACGTCGCCGAGCTCGCCGTCGGCAAGACGCTGGCGCTTGGGTACTTCGAGGCTCTTGAGGAAATCCTCATCTTCGTCGCTGTCGGAGTCGTTATCGAACTTTGGCTGGGAAGGCCCCGCACTGGCGGCCTTGCGCTTGCGCTCGACACTCCGTTTCTCGTCCGACGAGGAGGGGTAGGGCGAAGCGCTCTTGGTGCGGGAGAGCAGGGACTTGCTTCCGCTCGAATTCGGAGAGGCGCGCGGGGAAGCCTTCGCGGATGTCGTGGAGGAGGTCGCGTGCGCGAGCTTGGGGCGCGGCTTGGGCACCGCGACGACTCTTTCGACGCGGATCACCGGCTTGGCGGCTGACTTATTCTTGCCGCCGAGAATCGGCATGGCGTCGAGGAGGGTTCAGACGTGCAAACGTCCAGTAGGTAAGCGGGAGACTACGGAGGCGCGTGACGCTGTGAGGCATGCAGACGCTGCCCGCAGCTTTTAGGGTGTCTGCTAAGGCGGGTGGGGAGAGAAAAAGAATGCGATATCAGTGGCTATAAAGATATGATGGAATATGTCAAAAACAGCGAGGGAAAATGTCAAGGACTGTATGTATGTGTACGGAATGTCACGAGCCTCCGAGCATGACAGGTATCTTGAAGATGGTCGGTCGGTGGAGGTTTCGGGACGGAGGGAGAGGTTGAAGTTGGGTGAGACGAGACGGGGAACACGAGGGCGATTTTTCGGCAGAGGACGTGGGCCTGCGCCCGGGACGTGACTGGCCAAAAGGTGGGGATAGCACCTGGGGCCTTCCTGGCCCAGGACCCCGAAAGTCGTCGAAATTCCCCGGCGGAAGGTGGCAGGAACGGAGAGGAGGACCACCAACAGATTGGATTATTAAGGCAAGAGGAGAGGGAACCGGCCAAGCCCCTTTTTCCGGGTTCCTTGCTACAAGCCAGGCAGGTAAGGCTCCTGAGTCCCGGGGCTGGACACCTCACACCTCACCTCAGTTGACAGTGCATCGATTCCGCCTCGATGCAGCCTTGAAGCCTCAACTTGCAGTGGACTGCAGCAGGCGCACGCACCTCCGCAGCAAGCAATTGAACCCGCCCGTTCGCTGGTCCAATGTCGCCTCCGGGTCGCCGGTTGGGTATTTCCATTTTCAGGGACCCCCTACGGGTGCCGCGTCACGGTCGTCACCCAACCGCGGCTTGTCTGGTTGGCTGCCTGTCTAATGAACTCCCACTAACGCCCCCGGGCTGCAGCTCCAAGCTTTGAGTTCAGCACCGCTGCCATCCAGTCTGCCAGTGTTACCTTCCCGCTGACATACTGGATCTGGAAACCGCTTAGATACGTCTTGAAAACAACTGGTTTAAGCTTGTTCTTGCTTTAGTGACATCCTCGTCACCACACACTTACCATTGGTGTCAGACCTCATTGACGCTCGGAAAGCACTGGAGGTCCGCCTTACTCCAGAATGTAAGGGATTGCTTGTTGTCTCTTGCGATCTATTCTCGACCGAGAACTTCAATTGTTCGTTTGCTTTGTTGGGCGTTACAATTGTCTCAGACAGAAGCCAACTCATCGCTACGTCTCCACCCACCCTCATCCTCTGTCTTAACCCCGTACCATCTCTCGATATTGCATCCTAGATCGTCTCCTCGATCTCTTAGTCATCTTTGTAGTTCTGAATGAAGCCCTCAGTCTCCAACGAAACAATCTGGCCCAGCGCATGCACACAATTCCCAAGCGGCTGGCCTTGGTGAGCAACCATGGGAAATAACGCTGCTATGAAGAGATGCCTGGAGAATCTGCCCCGTGTCTTCGAAAATGTCCGAACCTAAATTAGTCTCTTAAATATAAATCCTCGGGTATTCCATAAAACGAAAGTATATCCACAGTATTAATTTCTAGATTAACGATCTCTAGATTATAGCTAGGTTTATAACGCTGCTATTACTATATAGCATATTTAATACGATATAGGTCGTAGTAGCGTTAATAATACTAAAGTTAGATAGCAAAGCAGTCGAAGCGATTATAATATAATTATTAAGACGATAGAGATAGTAATAGTAATAGTATAGATAGAGCTAATTCCCTAAGGTATATAAATAATAAGTTTATATAGCGAAGCCGATATAGCCCTTAATATTAAGATTAGCAGAGCGACATAGATAGGGATACTAGTCTTCTTAATTATAAGAGATACGATTATACTAGTAAATATACCTATCTAAAGCGCTAGGTATATCCGTAGGATAGCTATATTAGGAGTAGCTACTCTAGAGGCCTAGTCTAAGAAAATAATATAGCTCTAGACCGAGCTATAAACAACCTCGCTATCTCTAGCGCCTATCAGGTTATACTAAAAGTAAGTTAGGAAGATAATATTACTAAGAATAAATAAAGTACTAAGACCTAGAATAGAGAGACTAAAGTTCCTAATCGCTTAAAGTTAATTATATTCCAAGGAGCTACTAGTTTTATTAAGTAAAGAACCTACCTCGTTAAATAGTAAAGCTATTATATAAACTATCTATTTAGGAATATTTTTAAGGACGTTACTATCCCGCTTATTAACTTCCTAGACCTCTAATACCCTATATATCTCCTAGACTTTAGCTACTAGTTTCGCTCCGGTATTATTATCTTCTTTAATATTTAGGCCTCTATTTCATAGATATATCGATATTTATATAATAGATATATAAATAAACGAGGAATCCTAACTACTAACTTCAGACTCCGCCACTATTATCTAATTAATATCGTCGTAGTTCCTAGTCTTCTTAATAACCCTATAGAATATAAGGTTATATAGTTAAGAACGAGCAGGTTATCTATTAGAAGAAGGCTAGCTTAATAAATAAGTAGTATTAACATAAAGATATTATATTAGGGATAGTAAGAGAATATACTCGGGTGGGTTTTTAATATCGTCGCTATTCGTATACTTTCTAGTACTATATCCTTATCCTAAGCTAAATAAATATAACCTCTTATAGTAAGATAACAATATAACCTCGGCGTGTAATTTATTATTTTACCTAGCCTGATTAATAAACCTACCTTATTATTATACTATAAAATTAATAGGTGCTAGTCGGCTGCTATCGAATCCTTAACGGATAGAGCTATTAAGCTTCTATCTCAGTCTAATATATATACACGCTAATAAAGGATACCTAAAGGTGCCTCCTTCTAATTATATATAACACTATGTAGGCTAAAAGTATAAACTCAGGCTTACTTAGTAAGTTAATAGACTTTATAAGAATATAAGCTATAAACTCCTATATTAAAAGATAAAAGGACCCTTAGGGAAGGTTAGCTATAAGCAACGGATGAGTATTAAAGTCTACTTATAAGATAGGTAGTAGCCCTTTAAGTTTCCCCTTTAATCGCTAGTTAATATAACTTTTAAGTCTCTAGAGACTTTTTCTAGTAGTAGTAGCTAGGATCTAGCTAAGTATAGTAATAACTTATAGCTATAAGTTTATTTTTAATCTAGTACTAGTTTTCTAAAATTATTCCGATAGCCTCTCTAAACTTGAGATAGACTTCTTACCTATAGAACTTATTAAATCTTATTCGCACTAGTAAGTTATATATCGGGTAGCTAAGCTCTGCGTGGATTATTAATTTAGAATATATATATAGCTAAAGAAGATATCGAGAGTCTTAGGACCTATATATGAATTATTTTACTATAAAATAGGGATACTATATTAGAGTGCTAAAATAGGGCATAACTAATAGGCGTGGGGGCTAGGAAATTATATATAAGAGTCGCTACTAGGAAGACCCTCATCCTATCTAGCTTTAAGTAACTCTATTACCCGGGTTAACCTCCTTTATTATAAGTTTCTAGCTTTTATTTTATTAAATCGAACTTACTAGTTATAGATTGATATACCAGCTCCTTATATACTTATATAGTCTCTTAATAATATCGGTATAGAGATAGCTAATAAATGATTTACCGTTATCTTTCTACTTATCCTAGACGCTCCAGACTTTAATATCGTCTACCTAAACCGTAGCTTAGAGCTCTTTACTAGTAATTATATCGAAATATAGTTATAAGTAGTTTGCGAAGATCCCTAGTATAGCGCTAATAGTATAATAGAGGGGTAAGTACTCTAAGACTTATTAATAATTAATAGCAGGCCCTAAAACTTTTAGCTATAAGGTACTAATAACTCTTTTAACTAGCTAATAAAGCTATTAATCTACTTAATAGCCTCTACGATACGGTATAGTAAGTAGTACTCTGCCTAGCTTTTATCTCCTTATAATCTCGCGTTCTTATCCCGAAGCTAGACGATTTATCTAAAGAGCGGTATATTCTTAAGAAGCTTTTTATAATAAGCTAGGAGTATTCTCTTATGAGTTTATTTACTATTAAAATACTTAAGAACTGCCATAAAACTTTACCCTCATATAGGTAAAAGCCTTTTTTTACTATTCTATTAAGGGTATTAATCTAGGTCTTATTTTAGAAGGTCTTCTAGCACGTCTTCTATAACTACTTAACTCTCATAGGTTCTAATAATATTCTATAAATAAGTGCTCGATCTTCTTATTATTATCTAGCTAGCGCTATTAGTTAGCCCCTTGAATAATCCTATAGCTATATTTAGTATACTAAAGTATATAGTCCACTAGCTTCTCTAATTTAGGATCTAGAGTATTATAACAACCCTTAACTTTTTTAAAAAGTTTAAAGAGGTTAAATCGTATATTAACTCCGGGAATATAGTTATACTACTCCTTCTCTACCTCTTTAACTAGCTAGCGATATTTAAAGATATAATAATATATAGTAGGCTAAATCTTAGTAGTAGATAGGATTCGTAGTAAGAGTTAGGACTAGGGTACTAAATAATTTATCTTAATAATAGATAATATTTAAAGAAGAGCTAAGGCTAGCTAATATATTTACCCTAATATTAGGCGAGGAGTCGCTAAAAGTTTCATAACTAGTTAAGTAGATTAACTAGGGCGCTCTATATTTCACTACTTTTATATAACGAGAATACGCCTACTAGTATATTAAGTGTTTCTATAATTATAACTTCGTAAAAATGCCTAGAAGCTATATTAAAAGATATTAGGAGACTGCGTACTTAGATAGGCTTCGAGGTTATACTATATTACTTATATACTAGTATCTATACGATTCCTACTAATTTTAGATATTATAGGGAATATATCTTTATAAATCTACTTATAGCGAGAACTTTGCTTATTAGTAGCTATTTTGCTATATTAATCCTCTTTATTATATTATATTACGCTATATCCTAGAAACTATTAAGGTATAGTTACTTTGGAGGCTTTTGAGGCCTCTTAACTACTTTATTATTATCTATCTTTAAGTAGTAGCTTCGTCTCTACTTACCTTATATATATTATACCTTTGCTTATTCTCTTTCTAGTATCTATTTAGGGTTAGAACTCCCCGCTTTCGATCTAAGAGTAGCTAGAAAAGAGAAGCACTTCGCTAGGTTTTAGACTTCTACTAGTATACTTTCTATATAATAACTCTAGGTAGTAATAGTTTTGCTATAATAAGTAGCTTAGATAATACTTTTTAAGTTCCGGTTTTTAATTATTATCTACCTAACTCTTATTACTATAGCTACGTATATTATAAAATATCGTCTTTACGTCGAAGTCGCCCTAATAGCATACTTCCTCTATATAGTTAATAGCTAGTACTATGCGATAGCTCTTACTAGAATAAGTATATTCGATATTAACCTCCTAGCTATTAAGAATCGCGCACTCCTAATAATAAATTCTATCGATTCCGGAAGGTAGAAGTATTATTACCTCCTTTTAGTTCCTAGTCTATATCTAAGCGGTATTTATCACTACCTAGATTTATCTAAGTATCCGGGTTAGCGCTAGCTTTCGTTATTATAGCTATGAACTATATCTAATTTAAAAGGGGTATTTCTTTTCTAAGTAGTAGGTCTTACTATTTTCTATCTACTAGAAAGGGGTCTTAAATAGTATCTAGAATAGAATCTTTCTTAGTATTTCAAATAGATATCCTTTAGGATATATCTTATCTATAGTACTATGCTCTAGACCTTTGAAAATTAATATTATTAGCGAATTCGGAGCTTATAGACTTAATTTAGTATTAGTAATAAGGACTATAGTAGTATAATTAATAAGGTATTAGGTCAATTAAGTAATTAGGGCCCCGCGGGTATTAACTTTGGATTTATCATATTAAAGCTTTTTATTTTCCTAATTACTATTATTCTAGTAAATATAGTTACTCGTCTTGTAGAAGAACTATCTAAGAAGCTTATATCTTTCCTATATTATAAAACCTCACGAAATATATATTTTAAGCCCAAGTTAACTATATAAAAAAAGGATATGACTTAGAGAAGAGGAGCCCGGATTAATTAGTTATAGGCTTATAGTATAGAATTAAGCTTAACTATTAAACGTAGCCATATAAATTATAAGTCTTCTTTTATTAAAAGAGAGTATTAGCTATAGGGACTAAGAATTAGCTATGCTATTAAGTTATTTTCTATACATAAGCATATAGCTATAAGCTAAGTAGCTAGCTATATCAGATACCCTAGTTTAGCTATGCTTTATAGCAGACATATTTAGTTTCTAAGCCTTCTAAGCAAAGGGAAGTATATAGAAATCATATTATTTTAATAGCTTAAACCTTATCGATATTAGATACTATATATATAGCTATCTAGAACCTTCGTTAAACGTCGTTATCCTTTTTAAATTTCAAGAGTTTAGCTAAGGTTTCTTCTAAGTAGTAGCTATAATTAACGTTTAAATATTAGAATTTCTCTTACTCGCCCTAGCTCGCTACACTCTTTATAATTTATATTTAGTAGCTTGCGCAGGGATAAAAATATTAATATAGATTGGGATTAATACCTCGCCTCTCTAAGACGTTAATTTTCCCTCCTACTAACCGCTAGAGTCTCTTAAATTATTAATATACTATAGAGTATTCCTAAGTCTCTATTGCTATATTTATAGGGATTAATGTCAAGATAATACCTTATGAATCTATCTAGTAACATTTTAGTAGTTATTATTAGTAAATAATCCCGATATACTTCTAAAGTTCTAACTTAGTTCTAAGTAAGTAAACTATTTTAGCTTAAGACCGCTCCTCACGCATCTTATTTTATAGTCGCTTATTATTATTAGAATTAATTATTAGCCTGCTATTATCTTAAGCATTTAAAAATAAAACGCCTTTTCTTTCTAAATATTACCTTATTACTTTATAGCATAGCCTCCGCTATAATTTATAATAATAATTATAGTTATTAAGTCGCTAGTAAAAACAAAACTAACCCCTCTCTAACGTTAAGATCTTCTCTTTACGTAGCCTTTATTACTAGCTATATTATCGTGGCTACTAGGTACGTATCCTAATAAGGTCTAAATATTACTTAGACTAATAGGACTTAAGACCTAAATAACCTGCTATAGCTTCTCCTCTACTAGCTATTAAGGGGAGAGATACCTATTACCTATATTAGGAGTCCCTAATACTAACTATTACTAGCGTCAAGCCTACCTATACTAGCGCCTATCTTAATATAACCAGATATTAGTCCGCGTGCTAATACTTTAAAGGTATTAAGCTTACTACTATTACTATTACGAGGATAGTAGGTATAGCTCGAACTAGTATTATATCTAGCTCTACTTTAGCGTTATATATAGTCGGAGCAGAGTTTACGCTTCATATCCTTCTAGAAAGGTTAAACTTATATAGGAATATACTATAGAAAGACTATTTATATCTTAAAGTAGAGAACTTAGACCTAAAGAGTCTTATTTAACGCCGCGTTCCTATTAGGGTCGGTCTCGCGCAATACCCTAACTACGACTAATAGGACGATAGCAATCCTATTAATTATTATAGAGTTAAGGGTCCCGCGGCCTCTAACTTAAGATATAATATTCTAGTTTATTATAGCTATATTAAATCCACTTATCCTAGTAGTTATAAGTTCCTTATTAACTAGCCGGAGGATATAATATTTATCTAGCTTAGTAAGAAAGCCTTATCTAGCTATACTACTAAAAACGCTAATATTAGAGCCTAAGAGGGTTATATAACTTTCCTATATAGCACTTTTATCTATTTTAATACTATTAATAAATATATCTCCTTCTGCATTTTCTAGGCTAATAGCAAAGGATATAGAAGCTTTAGTACTATAGTTATTCCTAATTATATCCTTATATTAGATCTACTAGATAGTATAGTAATCGATAATCCGGTCTTATACTCAAACTATTCTAGAGACTCTAGCCCGGCTCCCGCTAGGCCTGCCTAAAAGGACGAGGTCTAGAGCTAAACGAACTAGAATAAGAAGTTACTTATCTACTATAGAAGGAAAGCATTACCTAGATAGGATTCGACCTAGAAGCAATATATAGAATCTAGCATGTTTTTAGGTATTATAGCTACCTTGCTTACTTATATTAATAACTTCTAGATATAATAGCTATATACTATTTCTACCTTTACCTAGTATTAAGCTAATTTTAGTCTTTTTATAAACCTCGCTTTATAGACTTACTAGGATTAACCCGTGTTATTAGGAGCTTCGACTTTATACCGGTTAGAACCCCGTCTAATAGCTAGATAAAATACCTATCGTGCGGGATAGGGCCTATATACGCGGTTACGCGCGGTCCTAACTGCTCCGAAGCGGGTATATATATCCCTTCGGGCTACGCACCCCTATTTAGAGCGACTTCTTAAGACGTATATCTTAATATAGATAGTATACTCCTTTAGTACCTTAGACTTTATCCTATATACCCCTATTTATAATAACCCTTCCCTTAAGTACTTATAGCTATTATAATAATTATAAGCTTAGCTTTTAGCTAGTTCGACTTCGCTTATTATATACCTTTCCTATATAGCCCCTAATATATTATAATAACTTTAAGCGCTCCTCTTAGCCCTCCTTTTTAGCCCTCTATTTAACCCCTCTTTATTACTAATATAGCATTTTAACCTAACTCTACTACCTAGCGCTATATATATACTTATAAGCTCTCTAAGCTATATAACTAGCCTGCCTAGTATTTATAGCTTTATTTCTATACCTTTTAAGTAGGTATATAGGATTATATTAATCTAAGTAGCAAAACTACCCCTAACCTTATACGCTATATAGCGCGCCCTCTAATAATTAATAAACTTACTACGTAGTATAATAAGGAAGCCTAAGAGACCTATATTTATAAATATAATAAAGAAGCTACGTAGTGCTATATATATTAAAACCCGAATAATATAGAGCCATCTTTACGACTTCTTATACTTAATAATATTTATAATAAGCATATTATCTATATAGCTAACTATAATATTACTAAGGAGACCTAAAAGTCCCTCCTTAGTAGCTACTATAATATTTAGGACTTTATATACTATACTATTAACCCTTTATTACTTATAATTATTTATAATAACCTTATAACTATTAAGAATACCTCTCTCTAATCCTTTATATAGGCGCTTAAATAGTTAATCGCCCCTATATATCTTATTATAACTACTATAATTTAGGATAAATACCTTTATATTCTAGAGCAAGCGAAAGCCTCTATATCGCTATATATCTAATATTAGTAATAATATATTATATACTAATACGCGAGGTTACTTAAGATCCCTAAAATTAAAGGGGTTATTATAACTAAGCGCTTCCTTAAGGTAATTAGTAAGTATATAGCGCCTATATAAGCATATAACGCCCTTATTAAAGTTATTATAGCTAAATAGACTAGGGCGAAGCTATATACCCTTATTAAGGTAGCTTTAATATTTAGCGCTATTATGACTTAGTAGATAAAGCAGCCCGGTGCCTATATAGGCATATTCGCTATATTAACAGGAGTACCTAAACCTACTAATAAAAACTCTATAATAAAGCAAGATAATAATAGGGATTATATATAATACCCCTATAGGCATACCTACTATTAGCTAGCGCGATATTATAATTACCTCCTCTATTACGAATAGCAAATAGGCGAAGGTTAGCACGCTTTAATTACGCTATATTAAGTGGATTCTGCGTTAGAGAAGGGAAAAGTCTAACTATAGGCTAATATAGCCCTAGAAGGCTAAAGAGTCGCTTAGTAATCACATAACCTATAAGTTATATAACCTAAAATTTAAGTAGGTCTAACCTAGCGCTATAATATTCCCCCCCCCCTTTATTAGTATTACTATCCGTAGTAATTAGCTATTATAATATAAATAATTTCCTAAATAGTATCCCCTCCTTTTTATTCTTATATTTATACTAGGGTATTATTATTATCTACAGTAGCAGGGTCTTTATCTTAGGTAGTAGCTAGAAGCTAAGCTAAAAGGTGCTTTAGTAGTCCCGTAGTAATTAGGTTAGTAATATAGAAGTCTTATAGCGCTACTAGGGTATACTTAAAACTCTTAGTATTATACTAAGTAGGATTATAGTTATAGCCCCTCTAGTTAGCGCGATATTATAGCTATCCCTAGTATAACTAGCTAGTAGTTATATATATAACTTTATATTTATTATAGGCTACGCCCGGGTTAAGCCTACCTAGGCTTCTGCCTAGGTTTACTACCTTAAGGAGCTACTTAGGGCCTACCCAGGGCCTACCTAGTTATTCCCTATAAACTAGTGAAATCTCTACTAGAGAGGAAAACTTCCCCTTTTTCCTCTTTAGCTTAAATAAATAGTATTATAATAACCTTATATTAAATAAACTTAGGTCTAACCCCTTATATATTTAAGCTTATTATTATAATAATAATAATAGGTCGAGCGCTACTCCCTACTAGTTAATAAGATAGTTAATAATAGTATAGCTAAAACTTGAGATAAGCTATTATAAGTTAATTTAATAGTAGTAATAGAGTCCCTCTAGTAATAGTTATAAGAGGTTAAATAGGGGAGTAGCTAATACGTAGCTATATAGACCCCTATAAGTATTACTAGTAAAGTACTAGTAATACCTAGTATAATATACTAGAAGCTACTGCCCCTACCCCTAAAGTTTTTAAGTAAGTAAAAGGAATATACTACCTAGGTATAGTAAATAAGGTAGAAGATTACTATAGATAGGGTATTCTATATTATAGATATAGAGGTATAATACCTTATTAACTCCTACTTAGATACTATAGCCTAGTAAGTAGTCTCTACTTTCTATAGAGCTAGGGGGGGTAGGGGGAAATATAACCCTAAGGACTTTATAGCTTACCTAGACTAGATATATAAGGACCTAAATATCTAGTTATAAGCTATAGCCTAACTATAAACCCTCTAATAGAAAGAGAATAAATCCCTAGTAACCTACTTATTAAGATTTAAGTAGATACTACTTAATATAAGTAATATAAATTAGCCTAGCTAAGTCTAGATCTTATTTCTAGAGGCCTCCCTTACCCCTAGGCTAAGGGACTAGCTAATTACCATTAACCTACTAGCTAATTATAATAGCTAGCTCTTAAAAGTCTAGAGTATTATATAGAAAGTAGAGCGCTAGAAAGTTACTAGTAACTACTTAGTAATTTACTAGAGACTTATTACTAAGGATACTAAGGGGGATACTTATATAACTAGGGTAATATATATCTTATAAGTTAAGGAAGTAAGATACTATAACTACTAAAACTCTAGATCCTCCTTAAATACCTCCCTAGTATAATACTAATAACCTTAAAAGGGTATAAGGGACCCCTATACCTATTATACTTATAGAACTAGAGGTTATATTACTTAGCGCTACCCTAGTAAGGAGGATTAGCTACCTAGGGTTATAAAAATAAAAACCTTAAAAAAAGAAATAGTATACTATAAGGTTATAAATAATTACTAGGTAGTAACTAACTCCTTAGAAGAAGATAAGGAGTTAGGAAAAGACTAACTCTAGAGCGAAATTAAGCCCTAAAGCTTACTAAAGAGGAGATATTAAGTTAGGAAGAATATAAATAGGAATAAATAGCTAATAATAAGCTTATTATTATTTAAGTTAGAGTTAATAGAGGATATCTAGCTTATACCCTAATAAATACTAGGAGTAATACTTATATAATAATTAACCTTTCCCTAGCCTAATACCTCTACTTTCTATATATTAAAAATAGATATTAATTTATAAGAAGGTATATACTTAGCGGATTATTACTAAGTAATATACTAAGTATAGTAGTATTTAACTTAGAAATAAGTAGCTATACCTAGCGTATCTTTATATATATAGTTAATAGCTTAGACCCTAATATCCTCTTAGGGCGCTCTTAAATAGAATAGAGCTAGGTTATTTATAACGCTATAGCCTATTAAGTATACTATAGGAGGGGATAAGTTAGGCTATACTTAAAGGACTAAGAAGAAACTCCCCTTATAAAGGAAATAAGGGCTATAAGGTTCCTTAATATACTTTTATTCTTTATAATCTACTAATACCTAGCGAGATAATAGAGTAAGTACTAAGAGGGTACTAAAGAGGTATTAATATAAGCTATTAGCTTATCTAATATTAAGAAAGCTTTAAACCTAAGACTAAAGGAGGACTAATAATACTATTTACTAGACTAGGTCTTAAAGGAGTTTCCTAACCTATTTAACCCTAATAAAGCTTATCTACTACCCCCTAGGTAACTAGGGGTAGATTACTAGATTAACCTTATACTAGGACTAGATAGGAGGGAGCTACTACTCCCCTAGGGCCCCCTCTATAATATATTAAGAGAAGAGCTATTATAACTAAAAAAGACTTTATAAAACCTCCTAGATAAGGGGTTTATTAGGGCTAATAGCTTACTTATTAGAGTACTAGTACTCTTTATAAGGGAGCCTAGTAGGGGAATTTACTTCTATATTAACTATAAGGCCCTTAATATAACTATAAAGAAAGACTACTACCCTCTCTTATTAATCTCTAAGATACTATACTAGGTAAATATAGCTAAGTAGTATACTAAGCTAGATATAGTAGTAGCTTTCTATATATTAAGGGTAGTAGAGGAGTATTAAGAGAGAACTATATTCTATACTTAGTATAAGTTATTTAAGTAAGTAGTTTACTTATTTAGCTTAACTAATACCCCTACTAGCTTCTAGTAATATATTAATAATACCCTATAGGACTTCTTTAATAACTTTGTTACTACTTATATAAATAATATATTAATTTACTTAAATAGAACGAGGGAAAACTATGAGAAGAAGGTCTAGGAGGTCCTCTAGAGGCTAGTAAATATAGGCCTAAACCTTAACCCTATAAAGTATAAATTCTTAGTTAAGAGGGTTTAGTATATAGGGTTTATTATAATAATAAGAGAGGGTCTCTTTTATAACCCTAAGGAACTCTAGGTAATTACTAAGTAGTTACCCCCTACCTCCCTAAAAGGGGTCTAGAGCTTCCTAGGGTTTATAAACTATTATAATATATTTATATTAGAATATAGGGATCTTATTAGACTACTTATACTACTTATTAGGAAGAATATAATATTCTAGTAAGGAGATAATTAAGAACGAGCCTTCTTATATCTTAAGTAGCTTTTTAATACCTAGCTAGTACTCTACTAGTTTAGTCTAGAGGATAAGATTATTATTAAAACTAATTATTTAGGATTTATATTAGGAGAGGTACTCTTATAAGTTAACCTAGAGGGTACTTAGCGCTCTATAGTATTCTACTTATAGAAGCTCTTACTTATCGAATATAACTACTTTATTTATAATAAGGAGCTCCTAGTAGTTCTTTCTTATTTATATATATAGAGGGTAGAGCTATATAGTATAACTACTTTTAAGGTACTAACTAACTACTAGGGGCTTAAATACTTTATAAAGAAGTAGTGCCTTATAGAGCGCTAGAGCTAGTAAATAGAGGAGCTATCTTAGTATAATTTTACTATTAAAGACTACACTAGTAGGGAAGTAGTAGCCCCTAATACTTTCTCTTAAAGGGAGTAGGATATACTATAAGGGTAGAATAATAAGTAAAAGCAGGGGAGGGTCTTATAGCTAATACTAAACTATACCTACCCCTATAGGAACCCTATAGTTAGCCCCCTAGTAAAGAGAAGTTAGAAGGGCTATACTAATATCCTAGATATTATAGTCTTTAATAGTAACCCTAAACTATAGGCGCTATAGCTAGAAACTATAAGGAAGGATATAATATATAAAGCTATATATTATATAGTTACCTACTAGCTTTAGAGCTTCCTACTAGATATAAAGGCTAAGGTTTAAATTAGTAAGTATAATATTAATAGTTAGGGGAGGTTAATATTTAGGGGGAGGCTATAGGTACCTAGTAGGGAGAATAATAATAACCTACTAGGGGTGCTCTATATAAAGATTATCTAATAAAGCTATAACCTAAGTATAACTACCTACCTAGGCTATAATAGCATGCTAGAAATAGTAAGCTAGTAGTTCTATTAGCTAGGATAATTATTAATAATATAGAGATTTATAAGGAATTATAATATCTATAGAGGGATATATATCTAGAGGTAAGCTAAGAGGGGCTTCCTTAAACCTTTACTAGTACCTACCTAGTTATACTTAGACCTCTTAATAGACTTTATTATAAACTTACTACTTATAAAGGATAACGCTAGCTAATACTTATAGGTTATAGTAAATAGGCTAGGTAAGTTAATAATACTAGAGGAGATAGGTACTATAGAGGTAGAAGCTTATACTTACTAGTTCCTTACCTCCTACTTCTAGTTCTATAGGTTCCTATATAATATTATTAGTAATTAAGGGTCTAACTAGTTAAGCTACTTCTAGGTTAAATTCTATTACCTTATTAGTATAAAGAGGCTATTAAGTACTACTTACTACCTATAGACTAATAGTAGTACTAAGAGATAGAACTAGGAGATATAAGCTATCTTATATATATTTATAACCTAGGTATAGGATAACTAGGGGTAGCTCTTACTTATTACGTAGCTAGTATTTTATAATAGAGTTAGTAATATAACTAGGCTCTCGCTATTCTTCTTAGAATATAGGTATTATACTAACTCTATACCTATAGTAGATAATATAGTAGAAGAAGTCCCCCCTAGGGATATAATAGCTACCCTCCTAGTAATAAGATTATAAGAGGCGGTAGATTTTATCTAAGTAAGTATTATAGCTACTTAGTAGTATAGCGAGGAGAATATAAACTAGTATAGGACGCCTATAGAGGAGTACTAGGTAGGTAATAAGGTCTAGCTTTTAATAGCTAACTATAAGAGCCCTCGGCTTAGTAAGAAGCTATTATAGTTATACTATAAATATATTATAATTAGAGTCCTAAGCCTATATATTATTAAGTTAGACATGCCTAGTAATATATACCTAAGGTTCTATATAGACCTCCTCTCGAGGGTACTAGAGGACCCCTTACTTATATAAATAAGGATAGACCCCTAGCTACTACTAATTATAACTAATAATAGCGAATTTAAGTAGTATATAGAGGAGATATATATAGCGCGATAGAGGGTAGTTAGGCGAGAGTAGAGACGCGAGGTCCTAGTTAAATAGGAGGGGTATATAGAGCCTACCTAGGAGCTTATAGAGGCTATTATAGAGACCACTATAGTAAATAGGTATAAAGCCTTATATAAACTAGTTATAGATAATAATAGTAACCCGGCCTACGCCTAGGGGGGAGCTAGCTAGGAAGGGGGATAGTATTATAAGCTATACCTAGGTTAAGCCTACCTAGGCTTCTACCTAGGTTTACTACCTTAAGGAGCTACCTAGGGCCTACCCGGGGCCTACCTAGTTATTCCCTATAGACTAGCGAAATCTCTACTAGAGAGGAAAACTTCCCCTTTTTCCTCTTTAGCTTAAATAAATAGTATTATAGCAACCTTATATTAAATAAACTCAGGTCTAACCCCTTATAATATTCTAGCTTATTATTAAACTTAATAGTAGGAGGGGGGGTCTTAAATTAACTTAGTAGAGGGTCCTAAGTAGCCTTTTAAAGCTTACTAGGGTAGAAAACTAGGTAATAGTTATATCCCTTTAGTAAGTTAAATACCTAAGTCCTCCTAGGGCGAGTAGCTTTAATTAGCTATAAGCTATCCTATAATATTAATAGCTTTAAAGAATTTTCTTAGCGCTATCTTTCTATTAATATATAGATAGAGTCCCCTATAGCTAAGTTATTAGGCTAGTAGTAGTAATTAGTAGTTTAGGTATAGCGTTATTAGGCTATAGCTATATTTCCTTTAGTAATATCCTAGGCGCTATAGAGGTTTCGTATAAGCTACTAGGTATTACCTTAGTTAATCTTCTCCTTGATAATTAAGAACCTTTATATATATTAGTCCTAGTTAAAGCTTATTTATAATAGGTATCCCTATTTAATCTTAAATAATATAAGCTTTATAGTTTTATTTAGTAATATTACTTAGATAAAATCTATAATATAGAGTATTTCGCTCTAGTTATTCTAAAACTAGTTTATTTATAAGTATAAGTATTAAGTTAGATACTAGTTAAGGATTTCTATCTATCTATTAGTCTCTATATAGCCTACTATACTTAACTATATAGTTATATTATATATCTTATAGAGCTCGTTCTAAAGGTTAGAAGTAAACTGGGGGCTTCTATTAGATATAATTATAATAAGGAAGCTTATATATCAGAAGATATAGGTATAATATAGTTAGGCGAGGTCTTATGCTATAAGTATTTTATAATAGGGTAGCGAAACTATTTTCTTTAATAGGTAGTATATTACTATAAATACGTTATTATAACTATAGTATGTAAGTAAGTAGGATATAAAGTCTATTATAATATGCTCCTAAGGGTAATCTAATATAGGTAGGGGCTTTAATTTACCCAGAGGCTTATCTCTTAGCTTCTAAGCTTAGTAGTAAGTATAGTAATTATAAATATACTACTTAATATTAGTAGTTAGGCGGGGCTAGTAATAGCGCTCTTTTAGGAATTTAATAGTCTTATTGTAACCTAGGTATACTATAAGCCTCTAAATATAGGCTTTATAAATTAACTTTATATATAGGTCCTCTTCTTCTAGTATTATAAGCTTCCTATTTATTATTAGGAGTCTATCCCTTATCTTCCAGCGCTCTTTTTCTATAATAATAAGCGTTTTTAATACTTTAAGCGATAGTATATCTAATTTATAGTTTAACTATAGGATCTATTTAACTAGGAGGTAGCCTTATAGCTTATCCTCTAGCTCTAGGGTATTGATAATAGCTATAGGACTACTTAGGGTAGCTTTTAATAGCTAGCATAGTTTACTTATAACCTCTAGAGATAGGTAAGTAGGTAATAGTAATACCTAGGTATAGTCTAATTTATAGATAGCTTATTAGGTTTAAAGGTCCTTATTCTTCTATAAGAGAGTATTAGCTAGTATACTTTTATACCCTAGGTAGTACTAGATATAGAAGTTAAAACTAGCTAAGATATCTAATTAATAGGCTTAGTAAATATTTAGAAGCTACTTAGTTATAAAATAGAGTAGTAGTTAGTAGTCTATAATTACCTTAAAATACTAGATAGCTATAGAGCGTTTAGCCCTCTATTCTTCTAGCGCTAGGATAATTACTATTATCTTATCGTTACAAATAGGGTAGTTTATCTCTACTAGTAATATAGTCTTTAAGAAATAAGCTATAGGGTACTATAAACTATTATTAGGTTATTACTAGAGGAGGGTAGTAATATAAATAGATTTAGAGGTATCTATCTTAACTCAGGTTAGTAGTTTAAGCTTCTAGTAGTATAGGATAGGGCTAATATTAAGGCCTCTTTTAGTATTATAAATACTACTATATAGTTATTATTAAAGTTAAAACGGGCGTCTCTAGCTATAAGCTTAGTAAGTAGTTAAGTGATCTTTCTATAATTTATAACGAATAAATAGTAAAAGTTATAAAACCCTAGGAAGGACTAGATACCTCGTACTATAGTTAGTAGGTACTAATCTTTTACTATAGAAGCCTTCTTAGGGTTAGGACTAATCCCTTTAGTTATAATAATAAACCTAAGGTAGTGCGTTATAGTTATACTAAATTTATACTTCTTAATATTAGCCTAAAGCTGTACTAAGTTAAGGACCTTCTTAATATACTCCTTATACTAGATAGGGTCCTCTAAGTAAACTAGGATATTATCTATATATACTATATAGAAGTTATCTAGGTATTCTATAAGTATATTATTTATATATTATTAGTATATTACTAGGCTATTATAAAGCCTAAAGGGTAGAACCTTATACTTATAAGAGCTATAGTAGTTATAGAATATTATTAAGTCCTCTAGGTTAGAGTAGATATAAATTTAGTAGAATACCTAGTAGATATTAATCTTTATAAATACTTTAGCTTAGCTAATTTAGCTTAATATCTAATTAATTAGGAGTAATAAGTACTAGTCCTTCCTAGTAAACCTATTTAGCTTCTAGAAGTTAATATAAAACTTTAAGTAGTTATTAGCTTTTTAAATAAATAGTATTAGGGATATAAATAGAGCGTTGGCTAGTATTATAAAGCCCTTTTTTAGGTTTTTAAAGAGGTATTATTAAATAGCCTTAAGTTCTAGTAATAGCTATTTATATAATAAGTAGAAAGTTAGCTACTCCTTTATACCTAGCTCTAGTTTAATTTAGTAGTTATAAGAGTAGTAAGGAGGTAATATATTACTAATAGTCTTATTAAAGTGTCACGGCGCTAGATTAGACCTACCTGAATTTCGGGTCACATGACTTGCGGATTACATAACTTGCGGGTTATGTGATTACTAAGTAACTCTTTAGCCTTCCCTAGCTACGCTAGCCTATAGTTAGACTTATCCCTCCTTTAATATAGAATCTACTTAATATAGTATAATTAAAGCGTGCTAACTTTTACTTATTTACTATTTATAATAATATTCTATATTTATCTATTTATTCTCTAGAGTTAGAAGTATAATATCTTAATTAACTATTATTACCCTTATCCTATTAATTAACTAACGCGAGTATAATACCTAACTAAGCGCTAAGCTACCTAATCTATACCCTAACTAACCCGAACTTAATTAATACCCCCCCTCTACTTTATAATAATATACTAAATAAGACCTAACTAGCTAGTTATAATTATAAGGCTATAATAACGCTTATACTTAATACTAGAAGACTCCTTAAGCCTTATATTAAGGCCTTTTAACGCTACTATACTATATTATCTAACTATAATACCCCCTTATACGAGGACCTAAAGGTTTTTAACCTAAATAAACCTATATATAAGTAGCTTATTAAAGACCTATTTATAGACCTTAATATAGAGGGATATAAGAGCTTAGCCTAGAGCGCTATTACTAAATTATAAAAGTTCCCTAACCTCCTTATTATTAATTATAATTACCTAGGTAAGGGCTAGAAGATTACTCTTACTCTTAATAATATAATATAGCTAGTACGGTCCACGTAGTAGGCGAAAAATAGGGTTAAAAATTCTATTTCTTTTAGAAGGTTTTTTCCTTAAAGGTAATAAGCCTTTTTATAAGGGTTAATACGTTTAGGTATATTTAACGCGTTCAATACGTTAGACGCCCCTAAGGGGATAACCGCGCTAAGCGCGTTTAGTATTAATTACCTATATAAGAAGAAAAAAGGCGTTAACTATAATACGTAGTATAAAATTTAATTTATACCTCCTATTATAGTAATATACTAGTAAGTAGAGCTATATTATTGTATATAAGTAACTATATATAACCTTATTTCCTTTCTATTCTATACCTTTTATTATATCCTGCTTTAGGCTAAGGGAGTCTTAGGCGTAGTATTAGCTATCTTTAAGAGGTTAGAGTAGTCTTTATTCTTATTATTAATAATCTCTTTAGCTATAACTAGGAGTTAGTTAATATTAATACTATAAGTAGTAGCTAGTTAGGTATTATCCTTATATTACTCTAGGAATAGGTAGTGAGATTTATTACTAACCTTAGGGTATAACTTAGTAACGTTATTATTTTTAATTATAGTAATTAGGGTAGCGAGGGAGGTAATGTTAGTATAAAGGCCTCGTAGGTTAGTAGCGTATTTATATTAAAAGCTAGCTATATCTATAGCCTTAGGGTTATTAAGGTCTAAAAGACTATAGATAGCGCTCGAGTTATTACTATTAACTATAGCTTAACTAATATAAGCATTATCCTTAGTATATATACTAGGAAACTTATATTATAATATCTATTTAATAATAAAGAATAGTAATATAGCGCTAAACTCCGGGTTACTTATAATTTATTTAGGTATAAACGAGTTAAGGGCGCGGATATATATATATAGACTAAGGATAATTAAGCTATTCTAAATAAGTATATATAGGGTAAGGCGTTTAGTATAGCGGGTAGCGATAAGGTTAGTTATATTAAAGAAATAGAAGCGCTAAAGGTATATATTAATTACCTCCTAAGTAGTTAGGAACTTTATATAGGAATAGGTAAGGTAATAGAGGCTAGCGATATAAGTATAGGATTACTAGTTTATAATAACGATCTTCTTAATATTAGTAGTAGTATTAGGCGTCTTAGTAGCGCTAGGCGTATTAATAATATTAAAGGGGCTAATATTAGAGGAAGGATTAATATGAGAGCGATCCTCTAGGCTAGTAGCTAATACTATATACTTAGTAGATAACCTAGTAGTAAGGTATTATTCTAGACTAAGGAAGCCTAGGCTCTCTTATATTAGTCCCTAGGGAATAGTTATTATAATAAACTTAAACTTATTAGTAGCTATCTTAATAAATTAGCCTAGGTTAAGGGTAATAGCGCTAGTATTAGTAATATAACCCTTAGAGAGCGCTATAGTTAGGGCGATCTAGGTCTCCTTATATCTATTAAGTAGTATAGAGATATAGCTAATATATTTACTATAAGCTTATATTCCCTCGATAGCCTTAATAATATCTATTATATTAGGGGTACTAATACTAGTAGCTTACTTCCTAGGAGTAGCTATCTTATTAGTCTTATTCTAAGTAATAGGAGTTAATCTAGTGCTAGTTATAATAATATTAGTTAATAATCGAGGTTTAATATATTTAGTAATATTAGTAGCTTAGTTAGGCTAGCTAGTATTAAGGGATTATTTAGGCTAATTAGTATTAATAATTTTATTAGCTTAATTATATTTAGTAGTAATAGGTTCGTTATCTCTACTTAATGCTTCTCTAGAATCAATAGAAATAGGTATACTAGTGATATTAGTAATATAGTATAAGTTATATTTAAGGGAGTTCTATATAATATTATAGAGGGATAGCTATTTAAGGTTTAAGATAGGATTAGGAAATTAGTAATAGAACTTAATTTAGTTTATAAATAGTAGTTAGGTAACTAAATAAGCGTTAATACCTAGGTAGATAACGAATAGGGTACTAGAAATATTATAACTAGTTCTATAATATTAAGTCTCTTAGTTAAGGGTATACTTAAAGATTTCTTAGTTATAAATATAATATCTAGGCTTATTATAAGGGATCTTAATATTAAGTAAGTAGTAGCAAATATAATTAAAAGTAATATACTTAATATCTTCATATTTAGAGCGTTATCTATTTATAGTAAAGTAATACCTAGGTATATATAATATAGGTTACTCTAGTAGTGCTAAGCGCGCGATAACGTAGAGTATTAATAAGGTTCCTCGACGTCTAGATAAGGATAATAGTAATAAAGGGAGGTATATAAGTATAATAATAGTATAGTAATAGGGTTAAAGGTGTTAACGCTCTTTTGCGAAATATATATATAGAGGGAAAAATATACTTAATACTAAGCAGGCGAAGGTAGTAGTAATAACTCGTAGCGTTACCTAGTAATATAAATTTATTTTATATATATATATACTTAAGCGCTAATTTTTCTTATTAGTTAAATAAGAGTAGGGATCGACCTTCTAGTAAGGAGGGCGGTTATTTTTATAAAGGTTCTTATAGTACTAAGGGTAGAAGGAGTTTAAGAGGGAAGGCGTAATAAGCGTAGTTATTTTTACTAATAGGATAGATATAAATATCGCTATTATTATAGTAAAGTTCTTAGATATACTAAGCGCGCTAAATATCTTTATTTTATAATAAGGCCTTAGTTATAATACCCTTTATAATCTACTTATCTATTTAAGGCGCTTTAAGTAGCGTATTCTTTATTTATAATATATATTATATTATTCTACTAGGGTCTTATAAAGCCTTCCTATGAAGCGCCTTAGTAGTTTTTTACTAGGCTCTAATACCAGTTTAATACCCTATTAGATAGGTCTTTAAGCTTATACTTATTTATAGAGCTATTCTATTTCTTATTCCTTACTTTTAAATATAATAATAAGTTTATCTATATTTATAGCGTCTTTATCTATCTAAATAATATATATTAGTAAGTAACCTTTTTATTTAACTAGATATTAAACCTTTCCTTGCGCGAGGGTTTACTTCTTAAGAATGCTTTTAATTTTAAAATACTTATATATTTTAAGCTAATAAATATTATTATCTTCTTTAATATTAACTAGGCCTTAGTAGTTATCTTAATAGTTAAATAGGTTACTACTAGGGGCTAGTACTAGTATAAGTTAGATAATAGATATAACTAGGTAAATATTTATATTAGGTAGAACGTTAAGGTAGTATACTAACTTACTAACGCGTTTAAGGATCTTAAATAGAATATACTAGTAGCTATACTTTACGTTTAGCTATCCTAGTAGATAATATCCTAATCCTATCTTAAGGTATACCTAGTCGCCTAGCTTAAAGGTAATAAAATAATATTCTTTATTATACTATTCCTTTATATATAATTAAGCTATTATAATTAAAGTTTTCGCTTCCTCCTAGAAGATTTTATAGTTTATTTTAACGTTAGTATTACCTAAGATATTTAACGCGTTATTAGTATTTTTACTATATAGGATTTAGTTTATTAAATAACTAATAACTTATAAGTAGGCGTTATTAAGTTTATACTAAAGGCTTAGTAGTAATATTACCTAGTTATTATTAACGAGGTTAAGAAAGTAATAAATAGCTAGTTTAATAGTTTAGTTTTTACGTTCTAAAATACTATTAGTTTATAAATAATATACTATTAAGAATCTTAATTTAGTATATAATTCCGCCTATAGTGCGGTTTAAAACTTTAATAGGAACTTCTAGTTATAATTAGATATAATAGCTTTTAGTATTCCCTAGTTACTATCCTAGAGGTTATAAAGAAGGAGGCGTCTTTAGATCTTAGCGGTATATATTAAGTAACCTAGGATAAGGAGTATTACTTTAGGGAACTTATTAGTTATAGTAAGTACTATATTAAGAAGTAGAAAGTTCTCTACTTTATAGCCTAAATACCGTGAAGGTATTTCGGGAAGTCTAATAATAAAGTCTATAGTAATTATATAGAAGGGAATAGCTAGTATTAATATTAGCTATATTACGCTAAGTAGTAGTTAACGTTCTATATTTATAGTTTTATATTATAAATAGTTAGCTATATAATTATTAAGTTATCGTTTAAGACGTGGTATATAAAAGTATTTCTTAATAGCTCTCTACGTCCAGTCCTTACTAAAGTAATAGTAGTTATTATAAGCTTCTTTAATAAGAGGTATTACTAACTCTTTCGGAATATAGAGCCTTTATTTATTAGTATAGGGCTTAATATAGTAAAGAAGACTATTATATATAACGAAGTTAAGGTCTATATTATCTGCCTTTTTATAGAGTATCTTATATACTCTGCTCTAGGACTTAGAGTTAGTATATAATTATATAAGCTTAGCCTTAAAGTTATTATTAAGAGATACCTCTATTATAAAGTTAATACCTATTAGTATATTATCCTATATCTTATTAAGTTCCCTAATATCTTTAATAGGGATTTCTATTATAAGTAGGTATAATTATATATCTATTATAATACTTAATATTCTAGGGATATAATAATATACTAGGGAGAACTAGCTAAGATATTCTAATAATAATATAAGTTATAAGTTAGACCTCGTCTTATCCTCTAACTATAGTAACGTTTATTTAATAATATTATATATTACTAAATAGTTAGTAAGTATTATTATAGGGTCTCGTCTTAATAAACGTAGTATTAGCTAATACTTCTTTACTACCTATACTAAGTAAGTAACTTCGAGTTTAGTAAGCTAATACTTCTATTTAGCTTAGTTAAGGGCCTTATTAATATAAGTAATTAGATATATATTAGTATACTTAATAGGGTTATAAGGTTTCTATTTAACATAGTTAGCTAGCTAGAAGATTAGCGCGGAGTATTTATATTCCTTTAATAAGTTAAGCTATATAAATAACTACTTATTAGGGTTATAATAGAATAAGGCGTTATCTACTATCAAGGCGTCCCTAATATTATTAAAGCTAGCTACTTCTTCTAATATAGGTTTAAAACTTATTTTTTAATAGAAAAGCTTTCTTATAGCGCGTTTATCTTTCTCTTAAGCTTAGGCTTAGGTAAGTAACGTAGTTTTATACTATTAGAGTAGTTAAATATAATAACTATAGCGTAGTACTATATATTATATAAAACTAGTTATATCTATCTAGTATTTAAGCTAGTAGAGGTTATAGGGGTACTTAATCTTCTTAATAGTATTAATATAGTTTTAAGTATTTAATAGTCTAAAGGCGTTAATAGTAAAGCTAAGTAGCTTAATAAAAGGATATCTAATAAACGACTTCTTTACTAAAAGCGAGAGTTTAATATCTATAAAGAGTTTAAAAATCGCGTTAAGGTACTTAAGGTAAGTATTAAGGTCTTTTAAAGTAATAACGATATTATTAATAAACGCGTAGATATATTCCTTATATAGTTATAGGAGTCTATTTATAACGCGTTAAGTATTAATAGGCGAATTATAGAATCCTATAAGTACTACCTTTAAGCGTTCTTATCCCTAGTAGCTAACTATAGTAAATCGATCTTAATATTCCTTTTTAATAAGAAATTAATAAAAGAAGGATTAAGTATTAATTATAATAATTTATAGTTTACTATAAAGGCGTTTAATAACGTCTTATTATAGTAGTATAGGGTATATATTAGGGATTATAGCTTTATTAAGAGTACGTAGGTCTATAACTATACGACCTTAATACTTACTATTTATAATTCGCTATATAGTAAATATAGGGGCTCTAAATAGTATAGGTCCTAAGTTACCCTATTCTATATAGTTTTAAGTATAGAGCTTATCTAAAGTTTTATTAATAAGTTTCTTATTCTTTTTACTAATAGGATAAGATTATTATCTAATATTTATATTCTACTATCTTTTAATAAGTTTAACCTTAAGGTATTAATCTTCTAGAAGGTTAATTAGTCCTTAGTCCTTCTAAATAGCAGGGTAATATAAGATAACCTCTTTAAGGTGTTAAATAGCTTTAGTATCTTAGTTATAGATATATATACCTTCCTTATTAATAACTACTAGTAAGTCTTTAGGCTTAGTTATACCTATCTTATTATTTAGGTTAATATTCCCCTTATAGATATCTCTACTATTTAGCGTTATATTATTATTTATTATACTATAGTTAGCGAGCGCTTCCTTATTAGTTAGATTAGAGATTTCTACTTATTTATTAACTAATAGTTCTAGTAGCTAAGTAAGTATTATAAGCTTACGATTAGAAAGGCTAAGAATAGCGTAATATATTAGATCCTTATGTAATAATATTTAAAAAGCTATTTATAGTTAATCGCGAGTTTTTAGTTTAAGGTATCTATTAGACTTAAAGGGCGCTAGGGCTCTAAGCTTAGTACCTTATTTAATTTTTAATAGGTAAGGAGCGTTATTAATAATAAGAATAAATAGTGAATTACTTATATATATATATACGTACACCCTTTATGCTTTAGGCTAAATAGAAGGGACTCTATTTTACTAATAATATATTAGTTTAAATAGCAGAGTAATTATATAGCGTAATAGTTATATTTCTTATAGCGTATATATTATAAACCTTTAAAGGGACTTTTAATTAGATCTAAGAGGGAATTTAAATATTATTATAAGATACGATTTAGATATACGACTCTAAGTTTAGAATATTAAGCTTAATAGGTATATTAAAGTCTTAATCTATAAGTAAACTAGTATCTAAATATAGGATAAGCTATATACCTATATAGAGCTTAGTAGTTATTATATAGCTATTAGGTCGTTATCCTTATATAAGAATTACAAAGGTTACCTAGGCGATAGTCTTAAGGCTTCCTATACCTTAGAGCTTAAATACCTTAGGTTCTCTTAAGAGGGTATAGAACTATTATAGGCAGGCTTTGCTTATAACTAAGCGGTCTGCGCTAGTATTAACGTAGACTATAATTAGTAGTCTATTATAATAGCCCCGGATAATAATCTTAGTATATATATAGTAGTTTAAACATATTGAGTTCGGATTTACGCCGCAGCCCCTTCGCAAAAAGACTATAATAAATTCACCTAGTTCGCAGGCATAATTCGGGAAACACTATATAGGTATTTTAACCTATACCCTCTACTAGTTAAGGAAAATAATATAGGAACC